>CAJSMF010000173.1:0-58151 GCA_907269125.1 Eristalis pertinax | reverse complement strand
TTAGTGGAAAATTTCGATGTCTTCAAATGCTCTCCATTGTGTCTGAATCGATTGATATACGTGAGAAAACATCACCAGAGGTGTACAGAAGTCGTAGGTAGGTCCATAATGGGCCACTATGGCAGTAGGAAGATGAACGAGAAAAATCCTCAAATATGACCATACCGGCTATATGATTTTTAGTGGAAAATTTCGATGTCTTCAAATGCTCTCCATTGTGTCTGAATCGATTGATATACGTGAGAAAACATCACCAGAGGTGTACAGAAGTCGTAGGTAGGTCATAATGGGCCACTATGGCAGTAGGAAGATGAACGAGAAAAATCCTCAAATTTGACCATACCGGCTATATGATTTTAGTGGAAAATTTCGATGTCTTCAAATGCTCTCCATTGTGTCTGAATCGATTGATATACGTGAGAAAACATCACCAGAGGTGTACAGAAGTCGTAGGTAGGTCATAATGGGCCACTATGGCAGTAGGAAGATGAACGAGAAAAATCCTCAAATTTGACTATAGCCGGCTATATGATTTTTAGTGGAAAATTTCGATGTCTTCAAATGCTCTCCATTGTGTCTGAATCGATTGATATACGTGAGAAAACATCACCAGAGGTGTACAGAAGTCGTAGGTAGGTCATAATGGGCCACTATGGCAGTAGGAAGATGAACGAGAAAAATCCTCAAATTTGACCATGCCGGCTATATGATTTTTAGTGGAAAATTTCGATGTCTTCAAATGCTCTCCATTGTGTCTGAATCGATTGATATACGTGAGAAAACATCACCAGAGGTGTACAGAAGTCGTAGGTAGGTCATAATGGGCCACTATGGCAGTAGGAAGATGAACGAGAAAAATCCTCAAATTTGACCATGCCGGCTATATGATTTTTAGTGGAAAATTTCGATGTCTTCAAATGCTCTCCATTGTGTCTGAATCGATTGATATACGTGAGAAAACATCACCAGAGGTGTACAGAAGTCGTAGGTAGGTCATAATGGGCCACTATGGCAGTAGGAAGATGAACGAGAAAAATCCTCAAATTTGACCATGCCGGCTATATGATTTTTAGTGGAAAATTTCGATGTCTTCAAATGCTCTCCATTGTGTCTGAATCGATTGATATACGTGAGAAAACATCACCAGAGGTGTACAGAAGTCGTAGGTAGGTCATAATGGGCCACTATGGCAGTAGGAAGATGAACGAGAAAAATCCTCAAATTTGACCATGCCGGCTATATGATTTTTAGTGGAAAATTTCGATGTCTTCAAATGCTCTCCATTGTGTCTGAATCGATTGATATACGTGAGAAAACATCACCAGAGGTGTACAGAAGTCGTAGGTAGGTCATAATGGGCCACTATGGCAGTAGGAAGATGAACGAGAAAAATCCTCAAATTTGACCATGCCGGCTATATGATTTTTAGTGGAAAATTTCGATGTCTTCAAATGCTCTCCATTGTGTCTGAATCGATTGATATACGTGAGAAAACATCACCAGAGGTGTACAGAAGTCGTAGGTAGGTCATAATGGGCCACTATGGCAGTAGGAAGATGAACGAGAAAAATCCTCAAATTTGACCATGCCGGCTTTATGATTTTTAGTGGAAAATTTCGATGTCTTCAAATGCTCTCCATTGTGTCTGAATCGATTGATATACGTGAGAAAACATCACCAGAGGTGTACAGAAGTCGTAGGTAGGTCATAATGGGCCACTATGGCAGTAGGAAGATGAACGAGAAAAATCCTCAAATTTGACCATGCCGGCTATATGATTTTTAGTGGAAATTTCGATGTCTTCAAATGCTCTCCATTGTGTTTGAATCGATTGATATACGTGAGAAAACATCACCAGAGGTGTACAGAAGTCGTAGGTAGGTCATAATGGGCCACTATGGCAGTAGGAAGATGAACGAGAAAAATCCTCAAATTTGACCATGCCGGCTATATGATTTTTAGTGGAAAATTTCGATGTCTTCAAATGCTCTCCATTGTGTCTGAATCGATTGATATACGTGAGAAAACATCACCAGAGGTGTACAGAAGTCGTAGGTAGGTCATAATGGGCCACTATGGCAGTAGGAAGATGAACGAGAAAAATCCTCAAATTTGACCATGCCGGCTATATGATTTTTAGTGGAAAATTTCGATGTCTTCAAATGCTCTCCATTGTGTCTGAATCGATTGATATACGTGAGAAAACATCACCAGAGGTGTACAGAAGTCGTAGGTAGGTCATAATGGGCCACTATGGCAGTAGGAAGATGAACGAGAAAAATCCTCAAATTTGACCATACCGGCTATATGATTTTTAGTGGAAAATTTCGATGTCTTCAAATGCTCTCCATTGTGTCTGAATCGATTGATATACGTGAGAAAACATCACCAGAGGTGTACAGAAGTCGTAGGTAGGTCATAATGGGCCACTATGGCAGGAGGAAGATGAACGAGAAAAAACCTCAAATTTGACCATGCCGGCTATATGATTTTTAGTGGAAAATTTCGATGTCTTCAAATGCTCTCCATTGTGTCTGAATGGATTGATATACGTGAGAAAACATCACCAGAGGTGTACAGAAGTCGTAGGTAGGTCATAATGGGCCACTATGGCAGTAGGAAGATGAACGAGAAAAAACCTCAAATTTGACCATGCCGGCTATATGATTTTTAGTGGAAAATTTCGATGTCTTCAAATGCTCTCCATTGTGTCTGAATGGATTGATATAGGTGAGAAAACATCACCAGAGGTGTACAGAAGTCGTAGGTAGGTCATAATGGGCCACTATGGCAGTAGGAAGATGAACGAGAAAAATCCTCAAATTTGACCATGCCGGCTATATGATTTTTAGTGGAAAATTTCGATGTCTTCAAATGCTCTCCATTGTGTCTGAATGGATTGATATACGTGAGAAAACATCACCAGACGTGTACAGAAGTCGTAGGTAGGTCATAATGGGCCACTATGGCAGTAGGAAGATGAACGAGAAAAAACCTCAAATTTGACCATGCCGGCTATATGATTTTTAGTGGAAAATTTCGATGTCTTCAAATGCTCTCCATTGTGTCTGAATCGATTGATATACGTGAGAAAACATCACCAGAGGTGTACAGAAGTCGTAGGTAGGTCATAATGGGCCACTATGGCAGTAGGAAGATGAACGAGAAAAATCCTCAAATTTGACCATACCGGCTATATGATTTTTAGTGGAAAATTTCGATGTCTTCAAATGCTCTCCATTGTGTCTGAATCGATTGATATACGTGAGAAAACATCACCAGAGGTGTACAGAAGTCGTAGGTAGGTCATAATGGGCCACTATGGCAGTAGGAAGATGAACGAGAAAAAACCTCAAATTTGACCATGCCGGCTATATGATTTTTAGTGGAAAATTTCGATGTCTTCAAATGCTCTCCATTGTGTCTGAATCGATTGATATACGTGAGAAAACATCACCAGAGGTGTACAGAAGTCGTAGGTAGGTCATAATGGGCCACTATGGCAGTAGGAAGATGAACGAGAAAAAACCTCAAATTTGACCATGCCGGCTATATGATTTTTAGTGAAAAATTTCGATGTCTTCAAATGCTCTCCATTGTGTCTGAATCGATTGATATACGTGAGAAAACATCACCAGAGGTGTACAGAAGTCGTAGGTAGGTCATAATGGGCCACTATGGCAGTAGGAAGATGAACGAGAAAAATCCTCAAATTTGACCATACCGGCTATATGATTTTTAGTGGAAAATTTCGATGTCTTCAAATGCTCTCAATTGTGTCTGAATCGATTGATATACGTGAGAAAACATCACCAGAGGTGTACAGAAGTCGTAGGTAGGTCATAATGGGCCACTATGGCAGTAGGAAGATGAACGAGAAAAAATCCTCAAATTTGACCATGCCGGCTATATGATTTTTAGTGAAAAATTTCGATGTCTTCAAATGCTCTCCATTGTGTCTGAATCGATTGATATACGTGAGAAAACATCACCAGAGGTGTACAGAAGTCGTAGGTAGGTCATAATGGGCCACTATGGCAGTAGGAAGATGAACGAGAAAAAACCTCAAATTTGACCATGCCGGCTATATGATTTTTAGTGGAAAATTTCGATGTCTTCAAATGCTCTCCATTGTGTCTGAATGGATTGATATACGTGAGAAAACATCACCAGAGGTGTACAGAAGTCGTAGGTAGGTCATAATGGGCCACTATGGCAGTAGGAAGATGAACGAGAAAAATCCTCAAATTTGACCATGCCGGCTATATGATTTTTAGTGGAAAATTTCGATGTCTTCAAATGCTCTCCATTGTGTCTGAATCGATTGATATACGTGAGAAAACATCACCAGAGGTGTACAGAAGTCGTAGGTAGGTCATAATGGGCCACTATGGCAGTAGGAAGATGAACGAGAAAAAACCTCAAATTTGACCATGCCGGCTATATGATTTTTAGTGGAAAATTTCGATGTCTTCAAATGCTCTCCATTGTGTCTGAATGGATTGATATACGTGAGAAAACATCACCAGAGGTGTACAGAAGTCGTAGGTAGGTCATAATGGGCCACTATGGCAGTAGGAAGATGAACGAGAAAAAACCTCAAATTTGACCATGCCGGCTATATGATTTTTAGTGAAAAATTTCGATGTCTTCAAATGCTCTCCATTGTGTCTGAATCGATTGATATACGTGAGAAAACATCACCAGAGGTGTACAGAAGTCGTAGGTAGGTCATAATGGGCCACTATGGCAGTAGGAAGATGAACGAGAAAAATCCTCAAATTTGACCATACCGGCTATATGATTTTTAGTGGAAAATTTCGATGTCTTCAAATGCTCTCCATTGTGTCTGAATCGATTGATATACGTGAGAAAACATCACCAGAGGTGTACAGAAGTCGTAGGTAGGTCATAATGGGCCACTATGACAGTAGGAAGATGAACGAGAAAAATCCTCAAATTTGACCATGCCGGCTATATGATTTTTAGTGGAAAATTTCGATGTCTTCAAATGCTCTCCATTGTGTCTGAATCGATTGATATACGTGAGAAAACATCACCAGAGGTGTACAGAAGTCGTAGGTAGGTCATAATGGGCCACTATGGCAGTAGGAAGATGAACGAGAAAAAACCTCAAATTTGACCATGCCGGCTATATGATTTTTAGTGAAAAATTTCGATGTCTTCAAATGCTCTCCATTGTGTCTGAATCGATTGATATACGTGAGAAAACATCACCAGAGGTGTACAGAAGTCGTAGGTAGGTCATAATGGGCCACTATGGCAGTAGGAAGATGAACGAGAAAAAACCTCAAATTTGACCATGCCGGCTATATGATTTTTAGTGGAAAATTTCGATGTCTTCAAATGCTCTCCATTGTGTCTGAATGGATTGATATACGTGAGAAAACATCACCAGAGGTGTACAGAAGTCGTAGGTAGGTCATAATGGGCCACTATGGCAGTAGGAAGATGAACGAGAAAAATCCTCAAATTTGACCATACCGGCTATATGATTTTTAGTGGAAAATTTCGATGTCTTCAAATGCTCTCCATTGTGTCTGAATCGATTGATATACGTGAGAAAACATCACCAGAGGTGTACAGAAGTCGTAGGTAGGTCATAATGGGCCACTATGGCAGTAGGAAGATGAACGAGAAAAATCCTCAAATTTGACCATGCCGGCTATATGATTTTTAGTGGAAAATTTCGATGTCTTCAAATGCTCTCCATTGTGTCTGAATCGATTGATATACGTGAGAAAACATCACCAGAGGTGTACAGAAGTCGTAGGTAGGTCATAATGGGCCACTATGGCAGTAGGAAGATGAACGAGAAAAAACCTCAAATTTGACCATGCCGGCTATATGATTTTTAGTGGAAAATTTCGATGTCTTCAAATGCTCTCCATTGTGTCTGAATGGATTGATATACGTGAGAAAACATCACCAGAGGTGTACAGAAGTCGTAGGTAGGTCATAATGGGCCACTATGGCAGTAGGAAGATGAACGAGAAAAATCCTCAAATTTGACCATACCGGCTATATGATTTTTAGTGGAAAATTTCGATGTCTTCAAATGCTCTCCATTGTGTCTGAATCGATTGATATACGTGAGAAAACATCACCAGAGGTGTACAGACGTCGTAGGTAGGTCATAATGGGCCACTATGGCAGTAGGAAGATGAACGAGAAAAATCCTCAAATTTGACCATGCCGGCTATATGATTTTTAGTGGAAAATTTCGATGTCTTCAAATGCTCTCCATTGTGTCTGAATCGATTGATATACGTGAGAAAACATCACCAGAGGTGTACAGAAGTCGTAGGTAGGTCATAATGGGCCACTATGGCAGTAGGAAGATGAACGAGAAAAAACCTCAAATTTGACCATGCCGGCTATATGATTTTTAGTGAAAAATTTCGATGTCTTCAAATGCTCTCCATTGTGTCTGAATCGATTGATATACGTGAGAAAACATCACCAGAGGTGTACAGAAGTCGTAGGTAGGTCATAATGGGCCACTATGGCAGTAGGAAGATGAACGAGAAAAAACCTCAAATTTGACCATGCCGGCTATATGATTTTTAGTGGAAAATTTCGATGTCTTCAAATGCTCTCCATTGTGTCTGAATGGATTGATATACGTGAGAAAACATCACCAGAGGTGTACAGAAGTCGTAGGTAGGTCATAATGGGCCACTATGGCAGTAGGAAGATGAACGAGAAAAATCCTCAAATTTGACCATACCGGCTATATGATTTTTAGTGGAAAATTTCGATGTCTTCAAATGCTCTCCATTGTGTCTGAATCGATTGATATACGTGAGAAAACATCACCAGAGGTGTACAGAAGTCGTAGGTAGGTCATAATGGGCCACTATGGCAGTAGGAAGATGAACGAGAAAAATCCTCAAATTTGACCATGCCGGCTATATGATTTTTAGTGGAAAATTTCGATGTCTTCAAATGCTCTCCATTGTGTCTGAATCGATTGATATACGTGAGAAAACATCACCAGAGGTGTACAGAAGTCGTAGGTAGGTCATAATGGGCCACTATGGCAGTAGAAGATGAACGAGAAAAAACCTCAAATTTGACCATGCCGGCTATATGATTTTTAGTGAAAAATTTCGATGTCTTCAAATGCTCTCCATTGTGTCTGAATCGATTGATATACGTGAGAAAACATCACCAGAGGTGTACAGAAGTCGTAGGTAGGTCATAATGGGCCACTATGGCAGTAGGAAGATGAACGAGAAAAAACCTCAAATTTGACCATGCCGGCTATATGATTTTTAGTGGAAAATTTCGATGTCTTCAAATGCTCTCCATTGTGTCTGAATGGATTGATATACGTGAGAAAACATCACCAGAGGTGTACAGAAGTCGTAGGTAGGTCATAATGGGCCACTATGGCAGTAGGAAGATGAACGAGAAAAATCCTCAAATTTGACCATACCGGCTATATGATTTTTAGTGGAAAATTTCGATGTCTTCAAATGCTCTCCATTGTGTCTGAATCGATTGATATACGTGAGAAAACATCACCAGAGGTGTACAGAAGTCGTAGGTAGGTCATAATGGGCCACTATGGCAGTAGGAAGATGAACGAGAAAAATCCTCAAAATTTGACCATGCCGGCTATATGATTTTTAGTGGAAAATTTCGATGTCTTCAAATGCTCTCCATTGTGTCTGAATCGATTGATATACGTGAGAAAACATCACCAGAGGTGTACAGAAGTCGTAGGTAGGTCATAATGGGCCACTATGGCAGTAGGAAGATGAACGAGAAAAAACCTCAAATTTGACCATGCCGGCTATATGATTTTTAGTGGAAAATTTCGATGTCTTCAAATGCTCTCCATTGTGTCTGAATGGATTGATATACGTGAGAAAACATCACCAGAGGTGTACAGAAGTCGTAGGTAGGTCATAATGGGCCACTATGGCAGTAGGAAGATGAACGAGAAAAATCCTCAAATTTGACCATACCGGCTATATGATTTTTAGTGGAAAATTTCGATGTCTTCAAATGCTCTCCATTGTGTCTGAATCGATTGATATACGTGAGAAAACATCACCAGAGGTGTACAGAAGTCGTAGGTAGGTCATAATGGGCCACTATGGCAGTAGGAAGATGAACGAGAAAAAACCTCAAATTTGACCATGCCGGCTATATGATTTTTAGTGGAAAATTTCGATGTCTTCAAATGCTCTCCATTGTGTCTGAATGGATTGATATACGTGAGAAAACATCACCAGAGGTGTACAGAAGTCGTAGGTAGGTCATAATGGGCCACTATGGCAGTAGGAAGATGAACGAGAAAAATCCCTCAAATTTGACCATGCCGGCTATATGATTTTTAGTGGAAAATTTCGATGTCTTCAAATGCTCTCCATTGTGTCTGAATCGATTGATATACGTGAGAAAACATCACCAGAGGTGTACAGAAGTCGTATGTAGGTCATAATGGGCCACTATGGCAGTAGGAAGATGAACGAGAAAAAACCTCAAATTTGACCATGCCGGCTATATGATTTTTAGTGGAAAATTTCGATGTCTTCAAATGCTCTCCATTGTGTCTGAATGGATTGATATACGTGAGAAAACATCACCAGAGGTGTACAGAAGTCGTAGGTAGGTCATAATGGGCCACTATGGCAGTAGGAAGATGAACGAGAAAAAACCTCAAATTTGACCATGCCGGCTATATGATTTTTAGTGAAAAAATTTCGATGTCTTCAAATGCTCTCCATGTGTCTGAATCGATTGATATACGTGAGAAAACATCACCAGAGGTGTACAGAAGTCGTAGGTAGGTCATAATGGGCCACTATGGCAGTTGGAAGATGAACGAGAAAAAACCTCAAATTTGACCATGCCGGCTATATGATTTTTAGTGGAAAATTTCGATGTCTTCAAATGCTCTCCATTGTGTCTGAATCGATTGATATACGTGAGAAAACATCACCAGAGGTGTACAGAAGTCGTAGGTAGGTCATAATGGGCCACTATGGCAGTAGGAAGATGAACGAGAAAAAACCTCAAATTTGACCATGCCGGCTATATGATTTTTAGTGGAAAATTTCGATGTCTTCAAATGCTCTCCATTGTGTCTGAATGGATTGATATACGTGAGAAAACATCACCAGAGGTGTACAGAAGTCGTAGGTAGGTCATAATGGGCCACTATGGCAGTAGGAAGATGAACGAGAAAAATCCTCAAATTTGACCATGCCGGCTATATGATTTTTAGTGGAAAATTTCGATGTCTTCAAATGCTCTCCATTGTGTCTGAATCGATTGATATACGTGAGAAAACATCACCAGAGGTGTACAGAAGTCGTCAGGTAGGTCATAATGGGCCACTATGGCAGTAGGAAGATGAACGAGAAAAATCCTCAAATTTGACCATACCGGCTATATGATTTTTAGTGGAAAATTTCGATGTCTTCAAATGCTCTCCATTGTGTCTGAATCGATTGATATACGTGAGAAAACATCACCAGAGGTGTACAGAAGTCGTAGGTAGGTCATAATGGGCCACTATGGCAGTAGGAAGATGAACGAGAAAAAACCTCAAATTTGACCATGCCGGCTATATGATTTTTAGTGGAAAATTTCGATGTCTTCAAATGCTCTCCATTGTGTCTGAATCGATTGATATACGTGAGAAAACATCACCAGAGGTGTACAGAAGTCGTAGGTAGGTCATAATGGGCCACTATGGCAGTAGGAAGATGAACGAGAAAAAAACCTCAAATTTGACCATGCCGGCTATATGATTTTTAGTGGAAAATTTCGATGTCTTCAAATGCTCTCCATTGTGTCTGAATGGATTGATATACGTGAGAAAACATCACCAGAGGTGTACAGAAGTCGTAGGTAGGTCATAATGGGCCACTATGGCAGTAGGAAGATGAACGAGAAAAAACCTCAAATTTGACCATGCCGGCTATATGATTTTTAGTGGAAAATTTCGATGTCTTCAAATGCTCTCCATTGTGTCTGAATCGATTGATATACGTGAGAAAACATCACCAGAGGTGTACAGAAGTCGTAGGTAGGTCATAATGGGCCAACTGCCACAGGGGCCCAAGTAGGCGTACCTACGACCTGTGCTCACCTGTGGTTATGTGTTGAGATGTGTATTAACGAAATCCTAAGACTGGAGTGGATCCGACGACATTGAATTTTTCACCTAAAAAAATGTACAGTGTATAGTAAGGATTTTGGAGCCTTTCCATGGCTCATCTTCCAACTGCCATAGCGGCCCAACTTGGCGTACCCACGACCTGTGCGCACCTGTGGTTATGTGTTGAGATGTGTATTAACGAAATCCAAAGACTGGAGTGGATCCGACGACATGGAATTTTTCACCTAAAAAAATGTACAGTGTATTTTGGAGCCTTTCCATGGCTCATCTTCCAACTGCCACAGCGGCCCAACTAGGCGTACCTACGACCTGTGCTCACCTGTGGTTATGTGTTGAGATGTCTACTAACGAAATTCAAAGACTGGAGTGGATCCGACGACATCAAATTTTTCACCTAAAAAAATGTACAGTGTATAGTAAGGATTTTGGAGCAACCCATAGCTCATCTTCCAACTGCCACAGCGGCCCAACTAGGCTTACCTACGACCTGTGCGCACCTGTGGTTATGTGTTGAGATGTGTATTAACGAAATCCAAAGACTGGAGTGGATCCGACGACATCGAATTTTTCACCTAAAAAAATGTACAGTGTATAGTAAGGATTTTGGAGCAACCCATAGCTCATCTTCCAACTGCCACAGCGGCCCAACTAGGCGTACCTACGACCTGTGCTCACCTGTGGTTATGTGTTGAGATGTGTATTAACGAAATCCAAAGACTGGAGTGGATCCGACGACATCGAGTTTTTCACCTAAAAAAATGTAGTGTATAGTAAGGATTTTGGAGCCTTTCCATGGCTCATCTTCCAACTGCCACAGCGGCCCAACTAGGCGTACCTACTACCTGTGCTCACCTGTGGTTATGTGTTGAGATGTGTATTAACGAAATCCAAAGACTGGAGTGGATCCTACGACATCGAATTTTTCACCTAAAAAAATGTACAGTAGGGATTTTGGAGAATTCCATGGCTCATCTTCCAACTGCCACAGCGGCCCAACTAGGCGTACCTACGACCTGTGCGCACCTGTGGTTATGTGTTGAGATGTGTATTAACGAAATCCAAAGACTGGAGTGGATCCGACGACATCGAATTTTTCACCTAAACAAATGTACAGTGTATAGTAAGGATTTTGGAGCCTTTCCATGGCTCATCTTCCAACTGCCACAGCGGCCCAACTAGGCGTACCTACGACCTGTGCGCACCTGTGGTTATGTGTTGAGATGTGCATTAACGAAATCCAAAGACTGGAGTGGATCCGACGACATGGAATTTTTCACCTAAAAAAATGTACAGTGTATTTTGGAGCCTTTCCATGGCTCATCTTCCAACTGCCACAGCGGCCCAACTAGGCGTACCTACGACCTGTGGTCACCTGTGGTTATATGTTGAGATGTGCATTAACGAAATCCAAAGACTGGAGTGGATCCGACGACATCGAATTTTTCACCTAAAAAAATGTAGTGTATAGTAAGGATTTTGGAGCCTTTCCATGGCTCATCTTCCAACTGCCACAGCGGCCCAAATAGGCGTACCTACGACCTGTGCTCACCTGTGGTTATGTGTTGAGATGTGCATTAACGAAATCCAAAGACTGGAGTGGATCCGACGACATCGAATTTTTCACCTAAAAAAATGTACAGTGTATAGTAAGGATTTTGGAGCCTTTCCATGGCTCATCTTCCAACTGCCACAGCGGCCCAACTAGGCGTACCTACTACCTGTGCTCACCTGTGGTTATGTGTTGAGATGTGTATTAACGAAATCCAAAGACTGGAGTGGATCCGACGACATCGAATTTTTCACCTAAAAAAATGTACAGTGTATAGTAAGGATTTTGGAGCAACCCATAGCTCATCTTCCAACTGCCACAGCGGCCTAACTAGGCTTACCTACGACCTGTGCTCACCTGTGGTTATGTGTTGAGATGTGTATTAACGAAATCCAAAGACTGGAGTGGATCCGACGACATCGAATTTTTCACCTAAAAAAATGTAGTGTATAGTAATTATTTTGGAGCCTTTCCATGGCTCATCTTCCAACTGCCACAGCGGCCCAACTAGGCGTACCTACTACCTGTGCTCACCTGTGGTTATGTGTTGAGATGTGTATTAACGAAATCCAAAGACTGGAGTGGATCCTACGACATCGAATTTTTCACCTAAAAAAATGTACAGTAGGGATTTTGGAGAATTCCATGGCTCATCTTCCAACTGCCACAGCGGCCCAACTAGGCGTACCTACGACCTGTGCGCACCTGTGGTTATGTGTTGAGATGTGTATTAACGAAATCCAAAGACTGGAGTGGATCCGACGACATCGAATTTTTCACCTAAACAAATGTACAGTGTATAGTAAGGATTTTGGAGCCTTTCCATGGCTCATCTTCCAACTGCCACAGCGGCCCAACTAGGCGTACCTACGACCTGTGCGCACCTGTGGTTATGTGTTGAGATGTGCATTAACGAAATCCAAAGACTGGAGTGGATCCGACGACATGGAATTTTTCACCTAAAAAAATGTACAGTGTATTTTGGAGCCTTTCCATGGCTCATCTTCCAACTGCCACAGCGGCCCAACTAGGCGTACCTACGACCTGTGCTCACCTGTGGTTATGTGTTGAGATGTGTATTAACGAAATCCAAAGACTGGAGTGGATCCGACGACATGGAATTTTTCACCTAAAAAAATGTACAGTGTATTTTGGAGCCTTTCCATGGCTCATCTTATAACTGCCACAGCGGCCCAACTAGGCGTACCTACGACCTGTACTCACCTGTGGTTATGTGTTGAGATGTCTACTAACGAAATTCAAAGACTGGAGTGGATCCGACGACATCGAATTTTTCACCTAAAAAAATGTAGTGTATAGTAAGGATTTTGGAGCATTTCCATGGCTCATCTTCCAACTGCCACAGCGGCCCAACTAGGCGTACCTACGACCTGTGCTCACCTGTGGTTATGTGCTGAGATGTGTATTAACGAAATCCAAAGACTGGAGTGGATCCGACGACATGGAATTTTTCACCTAAAAAAATGTACAGTGTGTTTTGGAGCCTTTCCATGGCTCATCTTCCAACTGCCACAGCGGCCCAACTAGGCGTACCTACGACCTGTGCTCACCTGTGGTTATGTGTTGAGATGTCTACTAACGAAATTCAAAGACTGGAGTGGATCCGACGACATCGAATTTTTCACCTAAAAAAATGTACAGTGTATAGTAAGGATTTTGGAGCAACCCATAGCTCATCTTCCAACTGCCACAGCGGCCCAACTAGGCTTACCTACGACCTGTGCGCACCTGTGGTTATGTGTTGAGATGTGTATTAACGAAATCCAAAGACTGGAGTGGATCCGACGACATCGAATTTTTCACCTAAAAAAATGTACAGTGTATAGTAAGGATTTTGGAGCAACCCATAGCTCATCTTCCAACTGCCACAGCGGCCCAACTAGGCGTACCTACGACCTGTGCTCACCTGTGGTTATGTGTTGAGATGTATATTCACGAAATCCAAAGACTGGAGTGGATCCGACGACATCGAATTTTTCACCTAAAAAAATGTACAGTGGATCTTGGAGCCTTTCCATGGCTCATCTTCCATTTGCCATCCGACGACATCGAATTTTTCACCTAAAAAAATGTAGTGTATAGTAAGGATTTTGGAGCCTTCCATGGCTCATCTTCCAACTGCCACAGCGGCCCAACTAGGCGTACCTACGACCTGTGCGCACCTGTGGTTATGTGTTGAGATGTGTATTAACGAAATCCAAAGACTGGAGTGGATCCGACGACATCGAATTTTTCACCTAAAAAAATGTAGTGTATAGTAAGGATTTTGGAGCCTTTCCATGGCTCATCTTCCAACTGCCACAGCGGCCCAACTAGGCGTACCTACGACCTGTGCGCACCTGTGGTTATGTGTTGAGATGTGTATTAACGAAACCCAACGACTGGAGTGGAGCCGACGACATCGAATTTTTCACCTAAAATAATGTACAGTGTATAGTAAGGATTTTGGAGCCTTCCATGGCTCATCTTCCAACTGCCACAGCGGCCCAACTAGGCGTACCTACGACCTGTGCGCACCTGTGGTTATGTGTTGAGATGTGTATTAACGAAACCCAAAGACTGGAGTGGAGCCGACGACATCGAATTTTTCACCTAAAAAATGTGAGCCTTCCATGGCTCATCTTCCAACTGCCACAGCGGCCCAACTAGGCGTACCCACGACCTGTGCGCAAATGTGGTTATGTGTTGAGATGTGTATTAACGAAACCCAAAGACTGGAGTGGATCCGACGACATCGTATTTTTCACCTAAAAAAATGTACAGTGGATTTTGGAGCCTTTCCATGGCTCATCTTCCAACTGCCACAGCGGCCCAACTAGGCGTACCTACGACCTGTGCGCACCTGTGCTTATGTGTTGAGATGTGCATTAACGAAATCCAAAGACTGGAGTGGATCCGACGACATCGAATTTTTCACCTAAAAAAATGTAAGGATTTTGGAGCCTTTCCATGGCTCATCTTCCAACTGCCACAGCGGCCCAACTAGGCGTACCTACGACCTGTGCTCACCTGTGGTTATGTGTTGAGATGTGCATTAACGAAATCCAAAGACTGGAGTGGATCCGACGACATCGAATTTTTCACCTAAAAAAATGTAGTGTATAGTAAGGATTTTGGAGCCTTTCCATGGCTCATCTTCCAACTGCCACAGCGGCCCAACTAGGCGTACCTACGACCTGTGCGCACCTGTGGTTATGTGTTGAGATGTGCATTAACGAAATCCAAAGACTGGAGTGGATCCGACGACATCGAATTTTTCACCTCAAAAAATGTACAGTGTATAGTAAGGATTTTGGAGCCTTTCCATGGCTCATCTTCCAACTGCCACAGCGGCCCAACTAGGCGTACCTACGACCTGTGCGCACCTGTGCTTATGTGTTGAGATGTGCATTAACGAAATCAAAAGACTGGAGTGGATCCGACGACATCGAATTTTTCACCTAAAAAAATGTACAGTAGGGATTTTGGAGCCTTCCATGGCTCATCTGCCAACTGCCACAGCGGCCCAACTAGGCGTACCTACGACCTGTGCGCACCTGTGGTTATGTGTTGAGATGTGTATTAACGAAATCCAAAGACTGGAGTGGATCCGACGACATCGAATTTTTCACCTAAAAAAATGTACAGTGTATAGTAAGGATTTTGGAGCAACCCATAGCTCATCTTCCAACTGCCACAGCGGCCCAACTAGGCGTACCTACGACCTGTGCGCACCTGTGGTTATGTGTTGAGATGTGCATTAACGAAATCCAAAGACTGGAGTGGATCCGACGACATCGAATTTTTCACCTAAAAAAATGTACAGTGTATAGTAAGGATTTTGGAGCCTTTCCATGGCTCATCTTCCAACTGCCACAGCGGCCCAACTAGGCGTACCTACGACCTGTGCTCACCTGTGGTTATGTGTTGAGATGTGTATTAACGAAATCCTAAGACTGGAGTGGATCCGACGACATCGAATTTTTCACCTAAAAAAATGTACAGTGTATAGTAAGGATTTTGGAGCCTTTCCATGGCTCATCTTCCAACTGCCACAGCGGCCCAACTAGGCGTACCTACGACCTGTGCTCACCTGTGGTTATGTGTTGAGATGTGTATTAACGAAATCCAAAGACTGGAGTGGATCCGACGACATCGAATTTTTCACCTAAAAAAATGTAAGGATTTTGGAGCCTTTCCATGGCTCATCTTCCAACTGCCACAGCGGCCCAACTAGGCGTACCTACGACCTGTGCGCACCTGTGGTTATGTGTTGAGATGTGCATTAACGAAATCCAAAGACTGGAGTGGATCCGACGACATCGAATTTTTCACCTAAAAAAATGTAGTGTATAGTAAGGATTTTGGAGCCTTTCCATGGCTCATCTTCCAACTGCCACAGCGGCCCAACTAGGCGTACCTACGACCTGTGCGCACCTGTGGTTATGTGTTGAGATGTGCATTAACGAAATCCAAAGACTGGAGTGGATCCGACGACATCGAATTTTTCACCTCAAAAAATGTACAGTGTATAGTAAGGATTTTCGAGCCTTTCCATGGCTCATCTTCCACCTGCCACAGCGGCCCAACTAGGCGTACCTACGACCTGTGCGCACCTGTGGGTATGTGTTGAGATGTGCATTAACGAAATCCAAAGACTGGAGTGGATCCGACGACATCGAATTTTTCACATAAAAAAATGTAGTGTATAGTAAGGATTTTGGAGCCTTTCCATGGCTCATCTTCCAACTGCCACAGCGGCCCAACTAGGCGTACCTACGACCTGTGGTCACCTGTGGTTATATGTTGAGATGTGCATTAACGAAATCCAAAGACTGAAGTGGATCCGACGACATCGAATTTTTCACCTAAAAAAATGTAGTGTATAGTAAGGATTTTGGAGCCTTTCCATGGCTCATCTTCCAACTGCCACAGCGGCCCAAATAGGCGTACCTACGACCTGTGCTCACCTGTGGTTATGTGTTGAGATGTGCATTAACGAAATCCAAAGACTGGAGTGGATCCGACGACATCGAATTTTTTACCTAAAAAATGTACAGTGTATAGTAAGGATTTTGGAGCAACCCATGGCTCATCTTCCAACTGCCACAGCGGCCCAACTAGGCGTACCTACGACCTGTGCTCGCCTGTGGTTATGTGTTGAGATGTCTATTAACGAAATTCACCTAAAAAAATGTACAGTGTATAGTAAGGATTTTGGAGCAACCCATAGCTCATCTTCCAACTGCCACAGCGGCCCAACTAGGCGTACCTACGACCTGTGCTCACCTGTGGTTATGTGTTGAGATGTCTATTAACGAAATTCAAACACTGGAGTGGATTTGACGACGTCGAATTTTTCACCTAAAAAAATGTTCAGTGTATAGTAAGGATCTTGGAGCCTTTCCATGGCTCATCTTCCAACTGCCACAGCGGCCCAACTAGGCGTACCTACGACCTGTGCTCGCCTGTGGTTATGTGTTGAGATGTCTATTAACGAAATTCACCTAAAAAAATGTACAGTGTATAGTAAGGATTTTGGAGCAACCCATAGCTCATCTTCCAACTGCCACAGCGGCCCAACTAGGCGTACCTACGACCTGTGCTCACCTGTGGTTATGTGTTGAGATGTCTATTAACGAAATTCAAACACTGGAGTGGATTTGACGACGTCGAATTTTTCACCTAAAAAAATGTTCAGTGTATAGTAAGGATCTTGGAGCCTTTCCATGGCTCATCTTCCAACTGCCACAGCGGCCCAACTAGGCGTACCTACGACCTGTGCTCGCCTGTGGTTATGTGTTGAGATGTCTATTAACGAAATTCACCTAAAAAAATGTACAGTGTATAGTAAGGATTTTGGAGCAACCCATGGCTCATCTTCCAACTGCCACAGCGGCCCAACTAGGCGTACCTACGACCTGTGCTCGCCTGTGGTTATGTGTTGAGATGTCTATTAACGAAATTCAAACACTGGAGTGGATTTGACGACGTCGAATTTTTCACCTAAAAAAATGTTCAGTGTATAGTAAGGATTTTGGAGCCTTTCCATGGCTCATCTTCCAACTGCCACAGCGGCCCAACTAGGCGTACCTACTACCTGTGCTCACCTGTGGTTATGTGTTGAGATGTGCATTAACGAAATCCAAATACTGGAGTGGATCTGACGACATCGAATTTTTCACCTAAAAAAATTTACAGTGGATTTTGGAGCCTTTCCATGGCTCATCTTCCAACTGCCACAGCGGCCCAACTAGGCGTACCTACGACCTGTGCGCACCTGTGGTTATGTGTTGAGATGTGCATTAACGAAATCCAAAGACTGGAGTGGAGCCGACGACATCGAATTTTTCACCTAAAAAAATGTAGTGTATAGTAAGGTTTTTGGAGCCTTTCCATGGCTCATCTTCCAACTGCCACAGCGGCCCAACTAGGCGTACCTACTACCTGTGCTCACCTGTGGTTATGTGTTGAGATGTGCATTAACGAAATCCAAAGACTGGAGTGGATCCGACGACATCGAATTTTTAACCTAAAAAAATGTACAGTGCATAGTAAGGATTTTGGAGCCTTTCCATGGCTCATCTTCCAACTGCCACAGCGGCCCAACTAGGCGTACCTACGACCTGTGCGCACCTGTGGTTATGTGTTGAGATGTGCATTAACGAAATCCAAAGACTGGAGTGGAGCCGACGACATCGAATTTTTCACCTAAAAAAATGTAGTGTATAGTAAGGTTTTTGGAGCCTTTCCATGGCTCATCTTCCAACTGCCACAGCGGCCCAACTAGGCGTACCTACTACCTGTGCTCACCTGTGGTTATGTGTTGAGATGTGCATTAACGAAATCCAAAGACTGGAGTGGAACCGACAACAACGAATTTTTCACCTAAAAAAATGTGCAGATTTTGGAGCCTTTCCATGGCTCATCTTCCAACTGCCACAGCGGCCCAACTAGGCGTACCTACGACCTGTGCGCACCTGTGGTTATGTGTTGAGATGTGTATTAACGAAATCCAAAGACTGGAGTGGAACCGACGACAACGAATTTTTCACCTAAAAAAATGTGCAGATTTTGGAGCCTTTCCATGGCTCATCTTCCAACTGCTACAGCGGTCCAATTAGGCGTACCTACGACCTGTGCTCACCTGTGGTTATGTGTTGAGATGTGTATTAACGAAATCCAAAGACTGGAGTGGATCCGACGACATCGAATTTTTCACCTAAAAAATGTTCAGTGTATAGTAAGGATTTTGGAGCCTTTCCCTGGCTCATCTTCCAACTGCCACAGCGGCCCAACTAGGCGTACCTACGACCTGTGCTCACCTGTGGTTATGTGTTGAGATGTGTATTAACGAAATCCTAAGACTGGAGTGGATCCGACGACATCGAATTTTTCACCTAAAAAAATGTGCAGATTTTGGAGCCTTTCCATGGCTCATCTTCCAACTGCTACAGCGGTCCAATTAGGCGTACCTACGACCTGTGCTCACCTGTGGTTATGTGTTGAGATGTGTATTAACGAAATCCAAAGACTGGAGTGGATCCGACGACATCGAATTTTTCACCTAAAAAAATGTAGGATTTTGGAGCCTTTCCATGGCTCATCTTCCAACTGCCACAGCGGCCCAACTAGGCGTACCTACGACCTGTGCTCACCTGTGGTTATGTGTTGAGATGTGTATCAACGAAATCCAAAGACTGGAGTGGATCCGACGACATCGAATTTTTCACCTAAAAAAATGTAAGGATTTTGGAGCCTTTCCATGGCTCATCTTCCAACTGCCACAGCGGCCCAACTAGGCATACCCACGACCTGTGCGTACCTGTGGTTATGTGTTGAGATGTGTGTTAACGAAATCCAAAGACTGGAGTGGATCCGACGACATCGAGTTTTTCACCTAAAAAAATGGATTTTGGAGCCTTTCCATGGCTCATCTTCCAACTGCCACAGCGGCCCAACTAGGCGTACCTACGACCTGTGCTCACCTGTGGTTATGTGTTGAGATGTTTATTAACGAAATCCTAAGACTGGAGAGGATTTTGGAGCCTTTCCATGGCTCATCTTCCAACTGCCACAGCGGCCCAACTAGGCGTACCTACGACCTGTGCTCACCTGTGGTTATGTGTTGAGATGTGTATTAACGAAATCCAAAGACTGGAGTGGATCCGACGACATCGAATTTTTTACCTAAAAAAATGTACAGTGTATAGTAAGGATTTTGGAGCCTTTCCATGGCTCATCTTCCAACTGCCACAGCGGCCCAACTAGGCGTACCTACGACCTGTGCTCACCTGTGGTTATGTGTTGAGATGTGTATTAACGAAATCCAAAGACTGGAGTGGATCCGACGACATCGAATTTTTTACCTAAAAAAATGTACAGTGTATAGTAAGGATTTTGGAGCCTTTCCATGGCTCATCTTCCAACTGCCACAGCGGCCCAACTAGGCGTACCTACGACCTGTGCTCACCTGTGGTTATGTGTTGAGATGTGTATCAACGAAATCCAAAGACTGGAGTGGATCCGACGACATCGAATTTTTCACCTAAAAAAATGTAAGGATTTTGGAGCCTTTCCATGGCTCATCTTCCAACTGCCACAGCGGCCCAACTAGGCATACCCACGACCTGTGCGTACCTGTGGTTATGTGTTGAGATGTGTGTTAACGAAATCCAAAGACTGGAGTGGATCCGACGACATCGAGTTTTTCACCTAAAAAAATGGATTTTGGAGCCTTTCCATGGCTCATCTTCCAACTGCCACAGCGGCCCAACTAGGCGTACCTACGACCTGTGCTCACCTGTGGTTATGTGTTGAG
Source organism: Eristalis pertinax (assembly GCA_907269125.1). Classification (NCBI taxonomy): domain Eukaryota; kingdom Metazoa; phylum Arthropoda; class Insecta; order Diptera; family Syrphidae; genus Eristalis; species Eristalis pertinax. Next base: position 37,619 of record CAJSMF010000173.1, on the reverse strand, counting down.
ATGTTTATTAACGAAATCCTAAGACTGGAGAGGATTTTGGAGCCTTTCCATGGCTCATCTTCCAACTGCCACAGCGGCCCAACTAGGCGTACCTACGACCTGTGCTCACCTGTGGTTATGTGTTGAGATGTGTATTAACGAAATCCAAAGACTGGAGTGGATCCGACGACATCGAATTTTTTACCTAAAAAAATGTACAGTGTATAGTAAGGATTTTGGAGCCTTTCCATGGCTCATCTTCCAACTGCCACAGCGGCCCAACGAGGCGTACCTACGACCTGTGCTCACCTGTGGTTATGTGTTGAGATGTGTGTTAACGAAATCCAAAGACTGGAGTGGATCCGACGACATCGAATTTTTCACCTAAAAAAATGGATTTTGGAGCCTTTCCATGGCTCATCTTCCAACTGCCACAGCGGCCCAACTAGGCGTACCTACGACCTGTGCTCACCTGTGGTTATGTGTTGAGATGTTTATTAACGAAATCCTAAGACTGGAGAGGATTTTGGAGCCTTTCCATGGCTCATCTTCCAACTGCCACAGCGGCCCAACTAGGCGTACCTACGACCTGTGCTCACCTGTGGTTATGTGTTGAGATGTGTATTAACGAAATCCAAAGACTGGAGTGGATCCGACGACATCGAATTTTTTACCTAAAAAAATGTACAGTGTATAGTAAGGATTTTGGAGCCTTTCCATGGCTCATCTTCCAACTGCCACAGCGGCCCAACTAGGCGTACCTACGACCTGTGCTCACCTGTGGTTATGTGTTGAGATGTGTATTAACGAAATCCAAAGACTGGAGTGGATCCGACGACATCGAATTTTTCACCTAAAAAAATGTACAGTGTATAGTAAGGATTTTGGAGCCTTTCCATGGCTCATCTTCCAACTGCCACAGCGGCCCAACTAGGCGTACCTACGACCTGTGCTCACCTGTGGTTATGTGTTGAGATGTGTTTTAACGAAATCCTAAGACTGGAGTGGATCCGACGACATCGAATTTTTCACCTAAAAAAATGTACAGTGTATAGTAAGGATTTTGGAGCCTTTCCATGGCTCATCTTCCAACTGCCACAGCAGCCCAACTAGGCGTACCTACGACCTGTGCGCACCTGTGGTTATGTGCTGAGATGTGTATTAACGAAATCCAAAGACTGGGGTGGATCCGACGACATCAAATTTTTCACCTAAAGAAATGTAGGATTTTGGAGCCTTTTCATGGCTCATCTTCCAACTGCCACAGCGGCCCAACTAGGCGTACCTACGACCTGTGCTCACCTGTGGTTATGTGTTGAGATGTGTATTAACGAAATCCAAAGACTGGAGTGGATCCGACGACATTTAATTTTTCACCTAAAAAAATGTACAGTGTATAGTAAGGATTTTGGAGCCTTTCCATGGCTCATCTTCCAACTGCCACAGCGGCCCAACTAGGCGTACCTACGACCTGTGCTCACCTGTGGTTATGTGTTGAGATGTGTATTAACGAAATCCTAAGACTGGAGAGGATTTTGGAGCCTTTCCATGGCTCATCTTCCAACTGCCACAGCGGCCCAACTAGGCGTACCTACGACCTGTGCTCACCTGTGGTTATGTGTTGAGATGTGTATTAACGAAATCCAAAGACTGGAGTGGATCCGACGACATCGAATTTTTCACCTAAAAAAATGTACAGTGTATAGTAAGGATTTTGGAGCCTTTCCATGGCTCATCTTCCAACTGCCACAGCGGCCCAACTAGGCGTACCTACGACCTGTGCTCACCTGTGGTTATGTGTTGAGATGTGTATTAACGAAATCCTAAGACTGGAGAGGATTTTGGAGCCTTTCCATGGCTCATCTTCCAACTGCCACAGCGGCCCAACTAGGCGTACCTACGACCTGTGCTCACCTGTGGTTATGTGTTGAGATGTGTATTAACGAAATCCAAAGACTGGAGTGGATCCGACGACATCGAATTTTTTACCTAAAAAAATGTACAGTGTATAGTAAGGATTTTGGAGCCTTTCCATGGCTCATCTTCCAACTGCCACAGCGGCCCAACTAGGCGTACCTACGACCTGTGCTCACCTGTGGTTATGTGTTGAGATGTGTATTAACGAAATCCAAAGACTGGAGTGGATCCGACGACATCGAATTTTTCACCTAAAAAAATTTAAGGATTTTGGAGCCTTTCCATGGCTCATCTTCCAACTGCCACAGCGGCCCAACTTAGCGTACCTACGGCCTGTGCTCACCTGTGGTTATGTGTTGAGATGTGTATTAACGAAATCCAAAGACTGGAGTGGATCCGACGACATCGAATTTTTCACCTAAAAAAATGTACAGTGTATAGTAAGGATTTTGGAGATTTTCCATGGCTCATCTTCCAACTGCCACAGCGGCCCAACTAGGCGTACCTACGACCTGTGCTCACCTGTGGTTATGTGTTGAGATGTGTATTAACGAAATCCAAAGACTGGAGTGGATCCGACGACATCGAATTTTTCACCTAAAAAAATGTACAGTGTATAGTAAGGATTTTGGAGCCTTTCCATGGCTCATCTTCCAACTGCCACAGCGGCCCAACTAGGCGTACCTACGACCTGTGCTCACCTGTGGTTATGTGTTGAGATGTGTATTAACGAAATCCAAAGACTGGAGTGGATCCGACGACATCGAATTTTTCACCTAAAAAAATTTAAGGATTTTGGAGCCTTTCCATGGCTCATCTTCCAACTGCCACAGCGGCCCAACTAGGCGTACCTACGACCTGTGCTCACCTGTGGTTATGTGTTGAGATGTGTATTAACGAAATCCAAAGACTGGAGTGGATCCGACGACATCGAATTTTTTACCTAAAAAAATGTACAGTGTATAGTAAGGATTTTGGAGCCTTTCCATGGCTCATCTTCCAACTGCCACAGCGGCCCAACTAGGCGTACCTACGACCTGTGCTCACCTGTGGTTATGTGTTGAGATGTGTATTAACGAAATCCAAAGACTGGAGTGGATCCGACGACATCGAATTTTTTCCCTAAAAAAATGTACAGTGTATAGTAAGGATTTTGGAGCCTTTCCATGGCTCATCTTCCAACTGCCACAGCGGCCCAACTAGGCGTACCTACGACCTGTGCTCACCTGTGGTTATGTGTTGAGATGTGTATTAACGAAATCCAAAGACTGGAGTGGATCCGACGACATCGAATTTTTCACCTAAAAAAATTTAAGGATTTTGGAGCCTTTCCATGGCTCATCTTCCAACTGCCACAGCGGCCCAACTTAGCGTACCTACGGCCTGTGCTCACCTGTGGTTATGTGTTGAGATGTGTATTAACGAAATCCAAAGACTGGAGTGGATCCGACGACATCGAATTTTTCACCTAAAAAAATGTACAGTGTATAGTAAGGATTTTGGAGCCTTTCCATGGCTCATCTTCCAACTGCCACAGTGGCCCAACTAGGCGTACCTACGACCTGTGCTCACCTGTGGTTATGTGTTGAGATGTGTATTAACGAAATCCAAAGACTGGAGTGGATCCGACGACATCGAATTTTTCACCTAAAAAAATGTACAGTGTATAGTAAGGATTTTGGAGCCTTTCCATGGCTCATCTTCCAACTGCCACAGCGGCCCAACTAGGCGTACCTACGACCTGTGCTCACCTGTGGTTATGTGTTGAGATGTGTATTAACGAAATCCTAAGACTGGAGTGGATCCGACGACATCGAATTTTTCACCTAAAAAAATTTAAGGATTTTGGAGCCTTTCCATGGCTCATCTTCCAACTGCCACAGCGGCCCAACTAAGCGTACCTACGGCCTGTGCTCACCTGTGGTTATGTGTTGAGATGTGTATTAACGAAATCCAAAGACTGGAGTGGATCCGACGACATCGAATTTTTCACCTAAAAAAATGTACAGTGTATAGTAAGGATTTTGGAGCCTTTCCATGGCTCATCTTCCAACTGCTACAGCGGCCCAACTAGGCGTACCTACGACCTGTGCTCACCTGTGGTTATGTGTTGAGATGTGCATTAACGAAATCCAAAGACTGGAGTGGATCCGACGACATCGAATTTTTCACCTAAAAAAATTTAAGGATTTTTGAGCCTTTCCATGGCTCATCTTCCAACTGCCACAGCGGCCCAACTAGGCGTACCTACGACCTGTGCTCACCTGTGGTTATGTGTTGAGATGTGTATTAACGAAATCCAAAGACTGGAGTGGATCCGACGACATCGAATTTTTCACCTAAAAAAATGTACAGTGTATAGTAAGGATCTTGGAGCCTTTCCATGGCTCATCTTCCAACTGCCACAGCGGCCCAACTAGGCGTACCTACGACCTGTGCTCACCTGTGGTTATGTGTTGAGATGTGTATTAACGAAAACCTAAGACTGGAGTCGATCCGACGACATCGAATTTTTCACCTAAAAAAATGTAAGGATTTTGGAGCCTTTCCATGGCTCATCTTCCAACTGCCACAGCGGCCCAACTAGGCGTACCTACGACCTGTGCTCACCTGTGGTTATGTGTTGAGATGTGTATTAACGAAAACCTAAGACTGGAGTGGATCCGACGACATCGAATTTTTCACCTAAAAAAATGTAAGGATTTTGGAGCCTTTCCATGGCTCATCTTCCAACTGCCACAGCGGCCCAACTAGGCGTACCTACGACCTGTGCTCACCTGTGGTTATGTGTTGAGATGTGTATTAACGAAATCCAAAGACTGGAGTGGATCCGACGACATCGAATTTTTCACCTAAAAAAATTTAAGGATTTTGGAGCCTTTCCATGGTTCATCTTCCAACTGCCACAGCGGCCCAACTAGGCGTACCTACGACCTGTGCTCACCTGTGGTTATGTGTTGAGTTGTGTATTAACGAAATCCTAAGACTGGAGTGGATCCGACGACATCGAATTTTTCACCTAAAAAAATGTACAGTGTATAGTAAGGATTTTGGAGCCTTTCCATGGCTCATCTTCCAACTGCCACAGCGGCCCAACTAGGCGTACCTACGACCTGTGCTCACCTGTGGTTATGTGTTGCGATGTGTATTAACGAAATCCAAAGACTGGAGTGGATCCGACGACATCGAATTTTTCACCTAAAAAAATGTACAGTGTATAGTAAGGATTTTGGAGCCTTTCCATGGCTCATCTTCCAACTGCCACAGCGGCCCAACTAGGCGTACCTACGACCTGTGCTCACCTGTGGTTATGTGTTGCGATGTGTATTAACGAAATCCAAAGACTGGAGTGGATCCGACGACATCGAATTTTTCACCTAAAAAAATGTACAGTGTATAGTAAGGATTTTGGAGCCTTTCCATGGCTCATCTTCCAACTGCCACAGCGGCCCAACTAGGCGTACCTACGACCTGTGCTCACCTGTGGTTATGTGTTGAGATGTGTATTAACGAAATCCTAAGACTGGAGTGGATCCGACGACATCGAATTTTTCACCTAAAAAAATGTACAGTGTATAGTAAGGATTTTGGAGCCTTTCCATGGCTCATCTTCCAACTGCCACAGCGGCCCAACTAGGCGTACCTACGACCTGTGCTCACCTGTGGTTATGTGTTGAGATGTGTATTAACGAAATCCTAAGACTGGAGTGGATCCGACGACATCGAATTTTTCACCTAAAAAAATGTACAGTGTATAGTAAGGATTTTGGAGCCTTTTCATGGCTCATCTTCCAACTGCCACAGCGGCCCAACTAGGCGTACCTACGACCTGTGCTCACCTGTGGTTATGTGTTGAGATGTGTATTAACGAAATCCAAAGACTGGAGTGGATCCGACGACATCGAATTTTTCACCTAAAAAAATGTAAGGATTTTGGAGCCTTTCCATGGCTCATCTTCCAACTGCCACAGCGGCCCAACTAGGCGTACCTACGACCTGTGCTCACCTGTGGTTATGTGTTGAGATGTGTATTAACGAAATCCTAAGACTGGAGTGGATCCGACGACATCGAATTTTTCACCTAAAAAAATGTACAGTGTATAGTAAGGATTTTGGAGCCTTTTCATGGCTCATCTTCCAACTGCCACAGCGGCCCAACTAGGCGTACCTACGACCTGTGCTCACCTGTGGTTATGTGTTGAGATGTGTATTAACGAAATCCAAAGACTGGAGTGGATCCGACGACATCGAATTTTTCACCTAAAAAAATGTAAGGATTTTGGAGCCTTTCCATGGCTCATCTTCCAACTGCCACAGCGGCCCAACTAGGCGTACCTACGACCTGTGCTCACCTGTGGTTATGTGTTGAGATGTGTATTAACGAAATCCTAAGACTGGAGTGGATCCGACGACATCGAATTTTTCACCTAAAAAAATGTACAGTGTATAGTAAGGATTTTGGAGCCTTTTCATGGCTCATCTTCCAACTGCCACAGCGGCCCAACTAGGCGTACCTACGACCTGTGCTCACCTGTGGTTATGTGTTGAGATGTGTATTAACGAAATCCAAAGACTGGAGTGGATCCGACGACATCGAATTTTTCACCTAAAAAAATGTAAGGATTTTGGAGCCTTTCCATGGCTCATCTTCCAACTGCCACAGCGGCCCAACTAGGCGTACCTACGACCTGTGCTCACCTGTGGTTATGTGTTGAGATGTGTATTAACGAAATCCAAAGACTGGAGTGGATCCGACGACATCGAATTTTTCACCTAAAAAATGTACAGTGTATAGTAAGGATTTTGGAGCCTTTCCATGGCTCATCTTCCAACTGCCACAGCGGCCCAACTAGGCGTACCTACGACCTGTGCTCACCTGTGGTTATGTGTTGAGATGTGTATTAACGAAATCCAAAGACTGGAGTGGATCCGACGACATCGAATTTTTCACCTAAAAAATGTACAGTGTATAGTAAGGATTTTGGAGCCTTTCCATGGCTCATCTTCCAACTGCCACAGCGGCCCAACTAGGCGTACCTACGACCTGTGCTCACCTGTGGTTATGTGTTGAGATGTGTATTAACGAAATCCAAAGACTGGAGTGGATCCGACGACATCGAATTTTTTCACCTAAAAAAATGTAAGGATTTTGGAGCCTTTCCATGGCTCATCTTCCAACTGCCACAGCGGCCCAACTAGCGTACCTACGACCTGTGCTCACCTGTGGTTATGTGTTGAGATGTGTATTAACGAAATCCAAAGACTGGAGTGGATCCGACGACATCGAATTTTTCACCTAAAAAAATGTAAGGATTTTGGAGCCTTTCCATGGCTCATCTTCCAACTGCCACAGCGGCCGAACTAGGCGTACCTACGACCTGTGCTCACCTGTGGTCATGTGTTGAGATGTGTATTAACGAAATCCAAAGACTGGAGTGGATCCGACGACATCGAATTTTTCACCTAAAAAAATGTACAGTGTATAGTAAGGATTTTGGAGCCTTTCCATGGCTCATCTTCCAACTGTCACTGCGGCCCAACTAGGCGTACCTACGACCTGTGCTCACCTGTGGTTATGTGTTGAGATGTGTATTAACGAAATCCAAAGACTGGAGTGGATCCGACGACATCGAATTTTTCACCTAAAAAAATGTACAGTGTATAGTAAGGATTTTGGAGCCTTTCCATGGCTCATCTTCCAACTGCCACAGCGGCCCAACTAGACGTACCTACGACCTGTGCTCACCTGTGGTTATGTGTTGAGATGCGTATTAACGAAATCCAAAGACTGGAGTGGATCCGACGACATCGAATTTTTCACCTAAAAAAATGTAAGGATTTTGGAGCCTTTCCATGGCTCATCTTCCAACTGCCACAGCGGCCCAACTAGCGTACCTACGACCTGTGCTCACCTGTGGTTATGTGTTGAGATGTGTATTAACGAAATCCAAAGACTGGAGTGGATCCGACGACATCGAATTTTTCACCTAAAAAAATGTAAGGATTTTGGAGCCTTTCCATGGCTCATCTTCCAACTGCCACAGCGGCCGAACTAGGCGTACCTACGACCTGTGCTCACCTGTGGTCATGTGTTGAGATGTGTATTAACGAAATCCAAAGACTGGAGTGGATCCGACGACATCGAATTTTTCACCTAAAAAAATGTACAGTGTATAGTAAGGATTTTGGAGCCTTTCCATGGCTCATCTTCCAACTGCCACAGCGGCCCAACTAGGCGTACCTACGACCTGTGCTCACCTGTGGTCATGTGTTGAGATGTGTATTAACGAAATCCAAAGACTGGAGTGGATCCGACGACATCGAATTTTTCACCTAAAAAAATTTAAGGATTTTGGAGCCTTTCCATGGCTCATCTTCCAACTGCCACAGCGGCCCAACTAGGCGTACCTACGACCTGTGCTCACCTGTGGTTATGTGTTGAGATGTGTATTAACGAAATCCTAAGACTGGAGTGGATCCGACGACATCGAATTTTTCACCTAAAAAAATGTAAGGATTTTGGAGCCTTTCCATGGCTCATCTTCCAACTGCCACAGCGGCCCAACTAGGCGTACCTACGACCTGTGCTCACCTGTGGTTATGTGTTGAGATGTGTATTAACGAAATCCAAAGACTGGAGTGGATCCGACGACATCGAATTTTTCACCATAAAAAAGTGTACAGTGTATAGTAAGGATTTTGGAGCCTTTCCATGGCTCATCTTATAACTGCCACAGCGGCCCAACTAGGCGTACCTACGACCTGTGCTCACCTGTGGTTATGTGTTGAGATGTGTATTAACGAAATCCAAAGACTGGAGTGGATCCGACGACATCGAATTTTTCACCTAAAAAAATGTACAGTGTATAGTAAGGATTTTGGAGCCTTTCCATGGCTCATCTTCCAACCGCCACAGCGGCCCAACTAGGCGTACCTACGACCTGTGCTCACCTGTGGTTATGTGTTGAGATGTGTATTAACGAAATCCTAAGACTGGAGTGGATCCGACGACATCGAATTTTTCACCTAAAAAAATGTAAGGATTTTAGAGCCTTTCCATGGCTCATCTTCCAACTGCCACAGCGGCCCAACTAGGCGTACCTACGACCTGTGCTCACCTGTGGTTATGTGTTGAGATGTGTATTAACGAAATCCTAAGACTGGAGTGGATCCGACGACATCGAATTTTTCACCTAAGAAAATGTACAGTGGATTTTGGAGCCTTTTCATGGCTCATCTTCCAACTGCCACAGCGGCCCAACTAGGCGTACCTACGACCTGTGCGCACCTGTGGTTATGTGTTGAGATGTGTATTCACGAAATCCAAAGACTGGAGTGGATCTTTTCACCTAAAAAAATGTACAGTGTATAGTAAGGATTTTGGAGCCTTTCCATGGCTCATCTTCCAACTTCCACAGCGGCCCAACTAGGCGTACCTACGACCTGTGCTCACCTGTGGTTATGTGTTGAGATGTGTATTAACGAAATCCAAAGACTGGAGTGGATCCGACGACATCGAATTTTTCACCTAAAAAAATGTACAGTGTATAGTAAGGATTTTGGAGCCTTCCACGGCTCATCTTCCAACTGCCACAGCGGCCCAACTAGGCGTACCTACGACCTGTGCTCACCTGTGGTAATGTGTTGAGATGTGTATTAACGAAATCCAAAGACTGGAGTGGATCCGACGACATCGAATTTTTCACCTAAAAAAATGTACAGTGTATAGTAAGGATTTTGGAGCCTTTCCATGGCTCATCTTCCAACTGCCACAGCGGCCCAACTAGGTGTACCTACGACCTGTGCGCACCTGTGGCTATGTGTTGAGATGTGTATTAAAGAAATCCAAAGACTGGAGTGGATCCGACGACATCGAATTTTTCACCTAAAAAAATGTACAGTGTATAGTAAGGATTTTGGAGCCTTTCCATGGCTCATCTTCCAACTGCCACAGCGGCCCAACTAGGCGTACCTACGACCTGTGCGCACCTGTGGCTATGTGTTGAGATGTGTATTAAAGAAATCCAAAGACTGGAGTGGATCCGACGACATCGAATTTTTCACCTAAAAAAATGTACAGTGTATAGTAAGGATTTTGGAGCCTTTCCATGGCTCATCTTCCAACTGCCACAGCGGCCCAACTAGGTGTACCTACGACCTGTGCGCACCTGTGGCTATGTGTTGAGATGTGTATTAAAGAAATCCAAAGACTGGAGTGGATCCGACGACATCGAATTTTTCACCTAAAAAAATGTACAGTGTATAGTAAGGATTTTGGAGCCTTTCCATGGCTCATCTTCCAACTGCCACAGCGGCCCAACTAGGCGTACCTACGACCTGTGCGCACCTGTGGCTATGTGTTGAGATGTGTATTAAAGAAATCCAAAGACTGGAGTGGATCCGACGACATCGAATTTTTCACCTAAAAAAATGTACAGTGTATAGTAAGGATTTTGGAGCCTTTCCATGGCTCATCTTCCAACTGCCACAGCGGCCCAACTAGGCGTACCTACGACCTGTGCGCACCTGTGGTTATGTGTTGAGATGTGTATGAAAGAAATCCAAAGACTGGAGTGGATCCGACGACATCGAATTTTTCACCTAAAAAAATGTACAGTGTATAGTATGCATTTTGGAGCCTTTCCATGGCTCATCTTCCAACTGCCACAGCGGCCCAACTAGGCGTACCTACGACCTGTGCGCACCTGTGGTTATGTGTTGAGATGTGTTTTAACGAAATCCAAAGACTGGAGTGGATCCGACGACATCGAATTTTTCACCTAAAAAAATGTACAGTGTATAGTAAGGATTTTGGAGCCTTCCATGGCTCATCTTCCAACTGCCACAGCGGCCCAACTAGGCGTACCTACGACCTGTGCGCACCTGTGGTTATGTGTTGAGATGTGTTTTAACGAAATCCAAAGACTGGAGTGGATCCGACGACATCGAATTTTTCACCTAAAAAAATGTACAGTGTATAGTATGCATTTTGGAGCCTTTCCATGGCTCATCTTCCAACTGCCACAGCGGCCCAACTAGGCGTACCTACGACCTGTGCGCACCTGTGGTTATGTGTTGAGATGTGTATTAACGAAATCCAAAGACTGGAGTGGATCCGACGACATCGAATTTTTCACCTAAAAAAATGTACAGTGTATAGTAAGGATTTTGGAGCCTTTCCATGGCTCATCTTCCAACTGCCACAGCGGCCCAACTAGGCGTACCTACGACCTGTGCGCACCTGTGGCTATGTGTTGAGATGTGTATTCACGAAATCCAAAGACTGGAGTGGATCCGACGACATCGAATTTTTCACCTAAAAAAATGTACAGTGTATAGTAAGGATTTTGGAGCCTTTCCATGGCTCATCTTCCAACTGCCACAGCGGCCCAACTAGGCGTACCTACGACCTGTGCTCACCTGGGGTTATGTGTTGAGATGTGTATTAACGAAATCCAAAGACTGGAGTGGATCCGACGACATCGAATTTTTCACCTAAAAAAAAGTACAGTGTATAGTAAGGATTTTGGAGCCTTTCCATGGCTCATCTTCCAACTGCCACAGCGGCCCAACTAGGCGTACCTACGACCTGTGCGCACCTGTGGTTATGTGTTGAGATGTGTATTAACGAAATCCAAAGACTGGAGTGGATCCGACGACATCGAATTTTTCACCTAAAAAAATGTACAGTGTATAGTATGCATTTTGGAGCCTTTCCATGGCTCATCTTCCAACTGCCACAGCGGCCCAACTAGGCGTACCTACGACCTGTGCGCACCTGTGGTTATGTGTTGAGATGTGTATTAACGAAATCCAAAGACTGGAGTGGATCCGACGACATCGAATTTTTCACCTAAAAAAAAGTACAGTGTATAGTAAGGATTTTGGAGCCTTTCCATGGCTCATCTTCCAACTGCCACAGCGGCCCAACTAGGCGTACCTACGACCTGTGCGCACCTGTGGTTATGTGTTGAGATGTGTATTAACGAAATCCAAAGACTGGAGTGGATCCGACGACATCGAATTTTTCACCTAAAAAAATGTACAGTGTATAGTATGCATTTTGGAGCCTTTCCATGGCTCATCTTCCAACTGCCACAGCGGCCCAACTAGGCGTACCTACGACCTGTGCGCACCTGTGGTTATGTGTTGAGATGTGTATTAACGAAATCCAAAGACTGGAGTGGATCCGACGACATCGAATTTTTCACCTAAAAAAATGTACAGTGTATAGTAAGGATTTTGGAGCCTTTCCATGGCTCATCTTCCAACTGCCACAGCGGCCCAACTAGGCGTACCTACGACCTGTGCGCCCCTGTTTTTATGTGTTGAGATGTGTATTAAAGAAATCCAAAGACTGGAGTGGATCCGACGACATCGAATTTTTCACCTAAAAAAATGTACAGTGTATAGTAAGGATTTTGGAGCCTTTCCATGGCTCGTCTTCCAACTGCCACAGCGGCCCAACTAGGCGTACCTACGACCTGTGCGCACCTGTGGTTATGTGTTGAGATGTGTATTAACGAAATCCAAAGACTGGAGTGGATCCGACGACATCGAATTTTTCACCTAAAAAAATGTACAGTGTATAGTAAGGATTTTGGAGCCTTTCCATGGCTCATCTTCCAACTGCCACAGCGGTCCAACTAGGCGTACCTACGACCTGTGCTCACCTGTGGTTATGTGTTGAGATGTGTATTAACGAAATCCAAAGACTGTAAGGATATAGTAAGGATTTTGGAGCCTTCCATGGCTCATCTTCCAACTGCCACAGCGGCCCAACTAGGCGTACCTACGACCTGTGCTCACCTGTGGTTATGTGTTGAGATGTGTATTAACGAAATCCAAAGACTGGAGTGGATCCGACGACATCGAATTTTTCACCTAAAAAAATGTACAGTGTATAGTAAGGATTTTGGAGCCTTTCCATGGCTCATCTTCCAACTGCCACAGCGGCCCAACTAGGCGTACCTACGACCTGTGCGCACCTAAAAAAATGTACAGTGTATAGTAAGGATTTTGGAGCCTTCCACGGCTCATCTTCCAACTGCCACAGCGGCCCAACTAGGCGTACCTACTACCTGTGCGCACCTGTGGCTATATGTTGAGATGTGTATTAAAGAAATCCAAAGACTGGAGTGGATCCGACGACATCGAATTTTTCACCTAAGAAAATGTACAGTGGATTTTGGAGCCTTTCCATGGCTCATCTTCCAACTGCCACAGCGGCCCAACTAGGCGTACCTACGACCTGTGCGCACCTGTGGCTATGTGTTGAGATGTGTATTAAAGAAATCCAAAGACTGGAGTGGATCCGACGACATCGAATTTTTCACCTAAGAAAATGTACAGTGGATTTTGGAGCCTTTCCATGGCTCATCTTCCAACTGCCACAGCGGCCCAACTAGGCGTACCTACGACCTGTGCGCACCTGTGGCTATGTGTTGAGATGTGTATTAAAGAAATCCAAAGACTGGAGTGGATCCGACGACATCGAATTTTTCACCTAAGAAAATGTACAGTGGATTTTGGAGCCTTTCCATGGCTCATCTTCCAACTGCCACAGCGGCCCAACTAGGCGTACCTACGACCTGTGCGCACCTGTGGCTATGTGTTGAGATGTGTATTAAAGAAATCCAAAGACTGGAGTGGATCCGACGACATCGAATTTTTCACCTAAGAAAATGTACAGTGGATTTTGGAGCCTTTCCATGGCTCATCTTCCAACTGCCACAGCGGTCCAACTAGGCGTACCTACGACCTGTGCTCACCTGGGGTTATGTGTTGAGATGTGTATTAACGAAATCCAAAGACTGCAGTGGATCCGACGACATCGAATTTTTCACCTAAGAAAATGTACAGTGGATTTTTGAGCCTTTCCATGGCTCATCTTCCAACTGCCACAGCGGTCCAACTAGGCGTACCTACGACCTGTGCTCACCTGGGGTTATGTGTTGAGATGTGTATTAACGAAATCCAAAGACTGCAGTGGATCCGACGACATCGAATTTTTCACCTAAAAAAATGTACAGTGTATAGTAAGGATTTTGGAGCCTTTCCATGGCTCGTCTTCCAACTGCCACAGCGGCCCAACTAGGCGTACCTACGACCTGTGCGCACCTGTGGTTATGTGTTGAGATGTGTATTAACGAAATCCAAAGACTGGAGTGGATCCGACGACATCGAATTTTTCACCTAAGAAAATGTACAGTGGATTTTGGAGCCTTTCCATGGCTCATCTTCCAACTGCCACAGCGGCCCAACTAGGCGTACCTACGACCTGTGCTCACCTGGGGTTATGTGTTGAGATGTGTATTAACGAAATCCAAAGACTGGAGTGGATCCGACGACATCGAATTTTTCACCTAAAAAAATGTACAGTGTATAGTAAGGATTTTGGAGCCTTTCCATGGCTCATCTTCCAACTGCCACAGCGGCCCAACTAGGCGTACCTACGACCTGTGCGCACCTAAAAAAATGTACAGTGTATAGTAAGGATTTTGGAGCCTTCCACGGCTCATCTTCCAACTGCCACAGCGGCCCAACTAGGCGTACCTACTACCTGTGCGCACCTGTGGCTATATGTTGAGATGTGTATTAAAGAAATCCAAAGACTGGAGTGGATCCGACGACATCGAATTTTTCACCTAAGAAAATGTACAGTGGATTTTGGAGCCTTTCCATGGCTCATCTTCCAACTGCCACAGCGGCCCAACTAGGCGTACCTACGACCTGTGCGCACCTGTGGCTATGTGTTGAGATGTGTATTAAAGAAATCCAAAGACTGGAGTGGATCCGACGACATCGAATTTTTCACCTAAGAAAATGTACAGTGGATTTTGGAGCCTTTCCATGGCTCATCTTCCAACTGCCACAGCGGCCCAACTAGGCGTACCTACTACCTGTGCGCACCTGTGGCTATGTGTTGAGATGTGTATTAAAGAAATCCAAAGACTGGAGTGGATCCGACGACATCGAATTTTTCACCTAAGAAAATGTACAGTGGATTTTGGAGCCTTTCCATGGCTCATCTTCCAACTGCCACAGCGGCCCAACTAGGCGTACCTACGACCTGTGCGCACCTGTGGCTATGTGTTGAGATGTGTATTAAAGAAATCCAAAGACTGGAGTGGATCCGACGACATCGAATTTTTCACCTAAGAAAATGTACAGTGGATTTTGGAGCCTTTCCATGGCTCATCTTCCAACTGCCACAGCGGTCCAACTAGGCGTACCTACGACCTGTGCTCACCTGGGGTTATGTGTTGAGATGTGTATTAACGAAATCCAAAGACTGCAGTGGATCCGACGACATCGAATTTTTCACCTAAGAAAATGTACAGTGGATTTTTGAGCCTTTCCATGGCTCATCTTCCAACTGCCACAGCGGTCCAACTAGGCGTACCTACGACCTGTGCTCACCTGGGGTTATGTGTTGAGATGTGTATTAACGAAATCCAAAGACTGCAGTGGATCCGACGACATCGAATTTTTCACCTAAAAAAATGTACAGTGTATAGTAAGGATTTTGGAGCCTTTCCATGGCTCGTCTTCCAACTGCCACAGCGGCCCAACTAGGCGTACCTACGACCTGTGCGCACCTGTGGTTATGTGTTGAGATGTGTATTAACGAAATCCAAAGACTGGAGTGGATCCGACGACATCGAATTTTTCACCTAAGAAAATGTACAGTGGATTTTGGAGCCTTTCCATGGCTCATCTTCCAACTGCCACAGCGGCCCAACTAGGCGTACCTACGACCTGTGCGCACCTGTGGTTATGTGTTGAGATGTGTATTAACGAAATCCAAAGACTGGAGTGGATCCGACGACATCGAATTTTTCACCTAAGAAAATGTACAGTGGATTTTTGAGCCTTTCCATGGCTCATCTTCCAACTGCCACAGCGGCCCAACTAGGCGTACCTACAACCTGTGCGCACCTGTGGTTATGTGTTGAGATGTGTATTAACGAAATCCAAAGACTGGAGTGGATCCGACGACATCGAATTTTTCACCTAAAAAAATGTACAGTGTATAGTAAGGATTTTGGAGCCTTCCATGGCTCATCTTCCAACTGCCACAGCGGTCCAACTAGGCGTACCTACGACCTGTGCGCACCTGTGGTTATGTGTTGAGATGTGTATTAACGAAATCCAAAGACTGGAGTGGATCCGACGACATCGAATTTTTCACCTAAAAAAATGTACAGTGTATAGTAAGGGTTTTGGAGCCTTTCCATGGCTCATCTTCCAACTGCCACAGCGGCCCAACTAGGCGTACCTACGACCTGTGCGCACCTGTGGCTATGTGTTGAGATGTGTATTAAAGAAATCCAAAGACTGGAGTGGATCCGACGACATCGAATTTTTCACCTAAAAAAATGTACAGTGTATAGTAAGGATTTTGGAGCCTTTCCATGGCTCATCTTCCAACTGCCACAGCGGCCCAACTAGGCGTACCTACGACCTGTGCTCACCTGTGGTTATGTGTTGAGATGTGTATTAACGAAATCCAAAGACTGGAGTGGATCCGACGACGTCGAATTTTTCACCTAAAAAAATGTACAGTGTATAGTAAGGATTTTGGAGCCTTTCCATGGCTCATCTTCCAACTGCCACAGCGGCCCAACTAGGCGTACCTACGACCTGTGCTCACCTGTGGTTATGTGTTGAGATGTGTATTAACGAAATCCAAAGACTGGAGTGGATCCGACGACGTCGAATTTTTCACCTAAAAAAATGTACAGTGCATAGTAAGGATTTTGGAGCCTTTCCATGGCTCATCTTCCAACTGCCACAGCGGCCCAACTAGGCGTACCTACGACCTGTGCTCACCTGTGGTTATGTGTTGAGATGTGTATTAACGAAATCCAAAACTGGAGTGGATCCGACGACATCGAATTTTTCACCTAAAAAAATGTACAGTGTATAGTAAGGATTTTGGAGCCTTTCCATGGCTCATCTTCCAACTGCCACAGCGGCCCAACTAGGCGTACCTACGACCTGTGCGCACCTGTGGTTATGTGTTGAGATGTGTATTAAAGAAATCCAAAGACTGGAGTGGATCCGACGACATCGAATTTTTCACCTAAAAAAATGTACAGTGTATAGTAAGGATTTTGGAGCCTTCCATGGCTCATCTTCCAACTGCCACAGCGGTCCAACTAGGCGTACCTACGACCTGTGCTCACCTGGGGTTATGTGTTGAGATGTGTATTAACGAAATCCAAAGACTGGAGTGGATCCGACGACATCGAATTTTTCAAATAAAAAAATTTACAGTGTATAGTAAGGATTTTGGAGCCTTTCCGTGGCTCATCTTCCAACTGCCACAGCGGCCCAACTAGGCTTACCAACGACCTGTGCTCACCTGTGGTTATGTGTTGAGATGTGTATTAACGAAATCCAAAGACTGGAGTGGATCCGACGACATCGAATTTTTCACCTAAGAAAATGTACAGTGGATTTTGGAGCCTTTCCATGGCTCATCTTCCAACTGCCACAGCGGCCCAACTAGGCGTACCTACGACCTGTGCGCACCTGTGGTTATGTGTTGAGATGTGTATTAACGAAATCCAAAGACTGGAGTGGATCCGACGACATCGAATTTTTCACCTAAAAAAATGTACAGTGTATAGTAAGGATTTTGGAGCCTTTCCATGGCTCATCTTCCAACTGCCACAGCGGCCCAACTAGGCGTACCTACGACCTGTGCTCACCTGGGGTTATGTGTTGAGATGTGTATTAACGAAATCCAAAGACTGGAGTGGATCCGACGACATCGAATTTTTCACCTAAAAAAATGTAAGGATTTTGGAGCCTTTCCATGGCTCATCTTCCAATAGCCACAGCGGCCCAACTAGGCGTACCTACGGCCTGTGCGCACCTGTGGTTATGTGTTGAGATGTGTATTAACGAAATCCAAAGACTGGAGTGGATCCGACGACATCGAATTTTTCACCTAAGAAAATGTACAGTGGATTTTGGAGCCTTTCCATGGCTCATCTTCCAACTGCCACAGCGGCCCAACTAGGCGTACCTACGACCTGTGCTCACCTGGGGTTATGTGTTGAGATGTGTATTAACGAAATCCAAAGACTGGAGTGGATCCGACGACATCGAATTTTTCACCTAAAATAATGTACAGTGTATAGTAAGGATTTTGGAGCCTTTCCATGGCTCATCTTCCAATAGCCACAGCGGCCCAACTAGGCGTACCTACGGCCTGTGCGCACCTGTGGTTATGTGTTGAGATGTGTATTAACGAAATCCAAAGACTGGAGTGGATCCGACGACATCGAATTTTTCACCTAAAAAAATGTACAGTGTATAGTAAGGATTTTGGAGCCTTTCCATGGCTCATCTTCCAACTGCCACAGCGGCCCAACTAGGCGTACCTACGACCTGTGCGCACCTGTGGTTATGTGTTGAGATGTGTATTAAAGAAATCCAAAGACTGGAGTGGATCCGACGACATCGAATTTTTCAAATAAAAAAATTTACAGTGTATAGTAAGCATTTTGGAGCCTTTCGGCCCAACTAGGCGTACCTACGACCTGTGCTCACCTGTGGTTATGTGTTGAGATGTGTATTAACGAAATCCAAAGACTGGAGTGGATCCGACGACATCGAATTTTTCACCTAAGAAAATGTACAGTGGATTTTGGAGCCTTTCCATGGCTCATCTTCCAACTGCCACAGCGGCCCAACTAGGCGTACCTACGACCTGTGCGCACCTGTGGTTATGTGTTGAGATGTGTATTAACGAAATCCAAAGACTGGAGTGGATCCGACGACATCGAATTTTTCACCTAAAAAAATGTACAGTGTATAGTAAGGATTTTGGAGCCTTTCCATGGCTCATCTTCCAACTGCCACAGCGGCCCAACTAGGCGTACCTACGACCTGTGCTCACCTGTGGTTATGTGTTGAGATGTGTATTAACGAAATCCAAAGACTGGAGTGGAAATTTTCGATGTCTTCAAATGCTCTCCATTGTGTCTGAATCGATTGATATACGTGAGAAAACATCACCAGAGGTGTACAGAAGTCGTAGGTAGGTCATAATGGGCCACTATGGCAGTAGGAAGATGAACGAGAAAAATCCTCAAATTTGACCATGCCGGCTATATGATTTTTAGTGGAAAATTTCGATGTCTTCAAATGCTCTCCATTATGTCTGAATCGATTGATATACGTGAGAAAACATCACCAGAGGTGTACAGAAGTCGTAGGTAGGTCATAATGGGCCACTATGGCAGTAGGAAGATGAACGAGAAAAATCCTCAAATTTGACCATGCCGGCTATATGATTTTTAGTGGAAAATTTCGATGTCTTCAAATGCTCTCCATTGTGTCTGAATCGATTGATATACGTGAGAAAACATCACCAGAGGTGTACAGAAGTCGTAGGTAGGTCATAATGGGCCACTATGGCAGTAGGAAGATGAACGAGAAAAAACCTCAAATTTGACCATGCCGGCTATATGATTTTTAGTGGAAAATTTCGATGTCTTCAAATGCTCTCCATTATGTCTGAATCGATTGATATACGTGAGAAAACATCACCAGAGGTGTACAGAAGTCGTAGGTAGGTCATAATGGGCCACTATGGCAGTAGGAAGATGAACGAGAAAAATCCTCAAATTTGACCATGCCGGCTATATGATTTTTAGTGGAAAATTTCGATGTCTTCAAATGCTCTCCATTGTGTCTGAATCGATTGATATACGTGAGAAAACATCACCAGAGGTGTACAGAAGTCGTAGGTAGGTCATAATGGGCCACTATGGCAGTAGGAAGATGAACGAGAAAAATCCTCAAATTTGACCATGCCGGCTATATGATTTTTAGTGGAAAATTTCGATGTCTTCAAATGCTCTCCATTATGTCTGAATCGATTGATATACGTGAGAAAACATCACCAGAGGTGTACAGAAGTCGTAGGTAGGTCATAATGGGCCACTATGGCAGTAGGAAGATGAACGAGAAAAATCCTCAAATTTGACCATACCGTATGATTTTTAGTGGAAAATTTCGATGTCTTCAAATGCTCTCCATTGTGTCTGAATCGATTGATATACGTGAGAAAACATCACCAGAGGTGTACAGAAGTCGTAGGTAGGTCATAATGGGCCACTATGGCAGTAGAAAGATGAACGAGAAAAAACCTCAAATTTGACCATGCCGGCTATATGATTTTTAGTGGAAAATTTCGATGTCTTCAAATGCTCTCCATTGTGTCTGAATCGATTGATATACGTGAGAAAACATCACCAGAGGTGTACAGAAGTCGTAGGTAGGTCATAATGGGCCACTATGGCAGTAGGAAGATGAACGAGAAAAATCCTCAAATTTGACCATGCCGGCTATATGATTTTTAGTGGAAAATTTCGATGTCTTCAAATGCTCTCCATTGTGTCTGAATCGATTGATATACGTGAGAAAACATCACCAGAGGTGTACAGAAGTCGTAGGTAGGTCATAATGAGCCACTATGGCAGTAGGAAGATGAACGAGAAAAAACCTCAAATTTGACCATGCCGGCTATATGATTTTTAGTGGAAAATTTCGATGTCTTCAAATGCTCTCCATTGTGTCTGAATCGATTGATATACGTGAGAAAACATCACCAGAGGTGTACAGAAGTCGTAGGTAGGTCATAATGGGCCACTATGGCAGTAGGAAGATGAACGAGAAAAATCCTCAAATTTGACCATACCGTATGATTTTTAGTGGAAAATTTCGATGTCTTCAAATGCTCTCCATTGTGTCTGAATCGATTGATATACGTGAGAAAACATCACCAGAGGTGTACAGAAGTCGTAGGTAGGTCATAATGGGCCACTATGGCAGTAGAAAGATGAACGAGAAAAAACCTCAAATTTGACCATGCCGGCTATATGATTTTTAGTGGAAAATTTCGATGTCTTCAAATGCTCTCCATTGTGTCTGAATCGATTGATATACGTGAGAAAACATCACCAGAGGTGTACAGAAGTCGTAGGTAGGTCATAATGGGCCACTATGGCAGTAGGAAGATGAACGAGAAAAATCCTCAAATTTGACCATGCCGGCTATATGATTTTTAGTGGAAAATTTCGATGTCTTCAAATGCTCTCCATTGTGTCTGAATCGATTGATATACGTGAGAAAACATCACCAGAGGTGTACAGAAGTCGTAGGTAGGTCATAATGAGCCACTATGGCAGTAGGAAGATGAACGAGAAAAAACCTCAAATTTGACCATGCCGGCTATATGATTTTTAGTGGAAAATTTCGATGTCTTCAAATGCTCTCCATTGTGTCTGAATCGATTGATATACGTGAGAAAACATCACCAGAGGTGTACAGAAGTCGTAGGTAGGTCATAATGGGCCACTATGGCAGTAGGAAGATGAACGAGAAAAATCCTCAAATTTGACCATGCCGGCTATATGATTTTTAGTGGAAAATTTCGATGTCTTCAAATGCTCTCCATTGTGTCTGAATCGATTGATATACGTGAGAAAACATCACCAGAGGTGTACAGAAGTCGTAGGTAGGTCATAATGGGCCACTATGGCAGTAGGAAGATGAACGAGAAAAATCCTCAAATTTGACCATACCGGCTATATGATTTTTAGTGGAAAATTTCGATGTCTTCAAATGCTCTCCATTGTGTCTGAATCGATTGATATACGTGAGAAAACATCACCAGAGGTGTACAGAAGTCGTAGGTAGGTCATAATGGGCCACTATGGCAGTAGGAAGATGAACGAGAAAAATCCTCAAATTTGACCATACCGGCTATATGATTTTTAGTGGAAAATTTCGATGTCTTCAAATGCTCTCCATTGTGTCTGAATCGATTGATATACGTGAGAAAACATCACCAGAGGTGTACAGAAGTCGTAGGTAGGTCATAATGGGCCACTATGGCAGTAGGAAGATGAACGAGAAAAATCCTCAAATTTGACCATCTAAAAAAACCTCAATTTATATAAATAATAGTTTATATTATAGATATCAAAAATCTATATTGTAATAGATTAATATATATATTATAATATATATATATTATAATTATAATATATATATATATATTATTACAAGTTTATATAATAATTGTAAAAAAAATAAATTTATATATATATATAAATTTATTATATATATAAATAATTAATAAAAATTTTAAATTAAATTTAAAAAATATATTATTCAATATATCATTTTTAAATTTAATTTAAAATTTATTAAAATATTATATATATATATATATATATATATAATTTAATAGCAAATTAATATTTAAAACAATTAAATTTTAAATATTTGTATACTAAATTTAATTATTTAATATATATGATTTTTAGTGAAAAATTTCGATGTCTTCAAATGCTCTCCATTGTGTCTGAATCGATTGATATACGTGAGAAAACATCACCAGAGGTGTACAGAAGTCGTAGGTAGGTCATAATGGGCCACTATGGCAGTAGGAAGATGAACGAGAAAAATCCTCAAATTTGACCATGCCGGCTATATGATTTTTAGTGGAAAATTTCGATGTCTTCAAATGCTCTCCATTGTGTCTGAATCGATTGATATACGTGAGAAAACATCACCAGAGGTGTACAGAAGTCGTAGGTAGGTCATAATGGGCCACTATGGCAGTAGGAAGATGAACGAGAAAAAACCTCAAATTTGACCATGCCGGCTATATGATTTTTAGTGGAAAATTTCGATGTCTTCAAATGCTCTCCATTGTGTCTGAATCGATTGATATACGTGAGAAAACATCACCAGAGGTGTACAGAAGTCGTAGGTAGGTCATAATGGGCCACTATGGCAGTAGGAAGATGAACGAGAAAAAACCTCAAATTTGGCCATGCCGGCTATATGATTTTTAGTGGAAAATTTCGATGTCTTCAAATGCTCTCCATTGTGTCTGAATCGATTGATATACGTGAGAAAACATCACCAGAGGTGTACAGAAGTCGTAGGTAGGTCATAATGGGCCACTATGGCAGTAGGAAGATAGAACCAGAAAAATCCTCAAATTTGACCATGCCGGCTATATGATTTTTAGTGGAAAATTTCGATGTCTTCAAATGCTCTCCATTGTGTCTGAATCGATTGATATACGTGAGAAAACATCACCAGAGGTGTACAGAAGTCGTAGGTAGGTCATAATGGGCCACTATGGCAGTAGGAAGATGAACGAGAAAAAACCTCAAATTTGACCATGCCGGCTATATGATTTTTAGTGGAAAATTTCGATGTCTTCAAATGCTCTCCATTGTGTCTGAATCGATTGATATACGTGAGAAAACATCACCTCACCATCACCAAAACCTCAAATTTGACCATGCCGGCTATATGATTTTTAGTGGAAAATTTCGATGTCTTCAAATGCTCTCCATTGTGTCTGAATCGATTGATATACGTGAGAAAACATCACCAGAGGTGTACAGAAGTCGTAGGTAGGTCATAATGGGCCACTATGGCAGTAGGAAGATGAACGAGAAAAATCCTCAAATTTGACCATGCCGGCTATATGATTTTTAGTGGAAAATTTCGATGTCTTCAAATGCTCTCCATTGTGTCTGAATCGATTGATATACGTGAGAAAACATCACCAGAGGTGTACAGAAGTCGTAGTTAGGTCATAATGGGCCACTATGGCAGTAGGAAGATGAACGAGAAAAATCCTCAAATTTGACCATGCCGGCTATATGATTTTTAGTGGAAAATTTCGATGTCTTCAAATGCTCTCCATTGTGTCTGAATCGATTGATATACGTGAGAAAACATCACCAGAGGTGTACAGAAGTCGTAGGTAGGTCATAATGGGCCACTATGGCAGTAGGAAGATAGAACCAGAAAAATCCTCAAATTTGACCATGCCGGCTATATGATTTTTAGTGGAAAATTTCGATGTCTTCAAATGCTCTCCATTGTGTCTGAATCGATTGATATACGTGAGAAAACATCACCAGAGGTGTACAGAAGTCGTAGGTAGGTCATAATGGGCCACTATGGCAGTAGGAAGATGAACGAGAAAAAACCTCAAATTTGACCATGCCGGCTATATGATTTTTAGTGGAAAATTTCGATGTCTTCAAATGCTCTCCATTGTGTCTGAATCGATTGATATACGTGAGAAAATATCACCAGAGGCGTACAGAAGTCGTAGGTAGGTCATAATGGGCCACTATGGCAGTAGGAAGATGAACGAGAAAAATCCTCAAATTTGACCATGCCGGCTATATGATTTTTAGTGGAAAATTTCGATGTCTTCAAATGCTCTCCATTGTGTCTGAATCGATTGATATACGTGAGAAAACATCACCAGAGGTGTACAGAAGTCGTAGGTAGGTCATAATGGGCCACTATGGCAGTAGGAAGATGAACGAGAAAAAACCTCAAATTTGACCATGCCGGCTATATGATTTTTAGTGGAAAATTTCGATGTCTTCAAATGCTCTCCATTGTGTCTGAATCGATTGATATACGTGAGAAAACATCACCAGAGGTGTACAGAAGTCGTAGGTAGGTCATAATGGGCCACTATGGCAGTAGGAAGATGAACGAGAAAAAACCTCAAATTTGGCCATGCCGGCTATATGATTTTTAGTGGAAAATTTCGATGTCTTCAAATGCTCTCCATTGTGTCTGAATCGATTGATATACGTGAGAAAACATCACCAGAGGTGTACAGAAGTCGTAGGTAGGTCATAATGGGCCACTATGGCAGTAGGAAGATGAACGAGAAAAAACCTCAAATTTGACCATGCCGGCTATATGATTTTTAGTGGAAAATTTCGATGTCTTCAAATGCTCTCCATTGTGTCTGAATCGATTGATATACGTGAGAAAACATCACCAGAGGTGTACAGAAGTCGTAGGTAGGTCATAATGGGCCACTATGGCAGTAGGAAGATGAACGAGAAAAATCCTCAAATTTGGCCATGCCGGCTATATGATTTTTAGTGGAAAATTTCGATGTCTTCAAATGCTCTCCATTGTGTCTGAATCGATTGATATACGTGAGAAAACATCACCAGAGGTGTACAGAAGTCGTAGGTAGGTCATAATGGGCCACTATGGCAGTAGGAAGATGAACGAGAAAAATCCTCAAATTTGACCATGCCGGCTATATGATTTTTAGTGGAAAATTTCGATGTCTTCAAAATGCTCTCCATTGTGTCTGAATCGATTGATATACATGAGAAAACATCACCAGAGGCGTACAGAAGTCGTAGGTAGGTCATAATGGGCCACTATGGCAGTAGGAAGATGAACGAGAAAAATCCTCAAATTTGACCATGCCGGCTATATGATTTTTAGTGGAAAATTTCGATGTCTTCAAATGCTCTCCATTGTGTCTGAATCGATTGATATACGTGAGAAAACATCACCAGAGGTGTACAGAAGTCGTAGGTAGGTCATAATGGGCCACTATGGCAGTAGGAAGATGAACGAGAAAAAACCTCAAATTTGACCATGCCGGCTATATGATTTTTAGTGGAAAATTTCGATGTCTTCAAATGCTCTCCATTGTGTCTGAATCGATTGATATACGTGAGAAAACATCACCAGAGGTGTACAGAAGTCGTAGGTAGGTCATAATGGGCCACTATGGCAGTAGGAAGATGAACGAGAAAAATCCTCAAATTTGACCATGCCGGCTATATGATTTTTAGTGGAAAATTTCGATGTCTTCAAATGCTCTCCATTGTGTCTGAATCGATTGATATACGTGAGAAAACATCACCAGAGGTGTACAGAAGTCGTAGGTAGGTCATAATGGGCCACTATGGCAGTAGGAAGATGAACGAGAAAAATCCTCAAATTTGACCATGCCGGCTATATGATTTTTAGTGGAAAATCTCGATGTCTTCAAATGCTCTCCATTGTGTCTGAATCGATTGATATACGTGAGAAAACATCACCAGAGGTGTACAGAAGTCGTAGGTAGGTCATAATGGGCCACTATGGCAGTAGGAAGATGAACGAGAAAAAACCTCAAATTTGACCATGCCGGCTATATGATTTTTAGTGGAAAATTTCGATGTCTTCAAATGCTCTCCATTGTGTCTGAATCGATTGATATACGTGAGAAAACATCACCAGAGGTGTACAGAAGTCGTAGGTAGGTCATAATGGGCCACTATGGCAGTAGGAAGATAGAACCAGAAAAATCCTCAAATTTGACCATGCCGGCTATATGATTTTTAGTGGAAAATTTCGATGTCTTCAAATGCTCTCCATTGTGTCTGAATCGATTGATATACGTGAGAAAACATCACCAGAGGTGTACAGAAGTCGTAGGTAGGTCATAATGGGCCACTATGGCAGTAGGAAGATGAACGAGAAAAAACCTCAAATTTGACCATGCCGGCTATATGATTTTTAGTGGAAAATTTCGATGTCTTCAAATGCTCTCCATTGTGTCTGAATCGATTGATATACGTGAGAAAACATCACCAGAGGCGTACAGAAGTCGTAGGTAGGTCATAATGGGCCACTATGGCAGTAGGAAGATGAACGAGAAAAATCCTCAAATTTGACCATGCCGGCTATATGATTTTTAGTGGAAAATTTCGATGTCTTCAAATGCTCTCCATTGTGTCTGAATCGATTGATATACGTGAGAAAACATCACCAGAGGTGTACAGAAGTCGTAGGTAGGTCATAATGGGCCACTATGGCAGTAGGAAGATGAACGAGAAAAATCCTCAAATTTGACCATGCCGGCTATATGATTTTTAGTGGAAAATCTCGATGTCTTCAAATGCTCTCCATTGTGTCTGAATCGATTGATATACGTGAGAAAACATCACCAGAGGTGTACAGAAGTCGTAGGTAGGTCATAATGGGCCACTATGGCAGTAGGAAGATGAACGAGAAAAAACCTCAAATTTGACCATGCCGGCTATATGATTTTTAGTGGAAAATTTCGATGTCTTCAAATGCTCTCCATTGTGTCTGAATCGATTGATATACGTGAGAAAACATCACCAGAGGTGTACAGAAGTCGTAGGTAGGTCATAATGGGCCACTATGGCAGTAGGAAGATGAACGAGAAAAAACCTCAAATTTGACCATGCCGGCTATATGATTTTTAGTGGAAAATTTCGATGTCTTCAAATGCTCTCCATTGTGTCTGAATCGATTGATATACGTGAGAAAACATCACCAGAGGTGTACAGAAGTCGTAGGTAGGTCATAATGGGCCACTATGGCAGTAGGAAGATGAACGAGAAAAAACCTCAAATTTGGCCATGCCGGCTATATGATTTTTAGTGGAAAATTTCGATGTCTTCAAATGCTCTCCATTGTGTCTGAATCGATTGATATACGTGAGAAAACATCACCAGAGGCGTACAGAAGTCGTAGGTAGGTCATAATGGGCCACTATGGCAGTAGGAAGATGAACGAGAAAAATCCTCAAATTTGACCATGCCGGCTATATGATTTTTAGTGGAAAATTTCGATGTCTTCAAATGCTCTCCATTGTGTCTGAATCGATTGATATACGTGAGAAAACATCACCAGAGGTGTACAGAAGTCGTAGGTAGGTCATAATGGGCCACTATGGCAGTAGGAAGATGAACGAGAAAAACCCTCAAATTTGGCCATGCCGGCTATATGATTTTTAGTGGAAAATTTCGATGTCTTCAAATGCTCTCCATTGTGTCTGAATCGATTGATATACGTGAGAAAACATCACCAGAGGTGTACAGAAGTCGTAGGTAGGTCATAATGGGCCACTATGGCAGTAGGAAGATGAACGAGAAAAAACCTCAAATTTGGCCATGCCGGCTATATGATTTTTAGTGGAAAATTTCGATGTCTTCAAATGCTCTCCATTGTGTCTGAATCGATTGATATACGTGAGAAAACATCACCAGAGGCGTACAGAAGTCGTAGGTAGGTCATAATGGGCCACTATGGCAGTAGGAAGATGAACGAGAAAAATCCTCAAATTTGACCATGCCGGCTATATGATTTTTAGTGGAAAATTTCGATGTCTTCAAATGCTCTCCATTGTGTCTGAATCGATTGATATACGTGAGAAAACATCACCAGAGGTGTACAGAAGTCGTAGGTAGGTCATAATGGGCCACTATGGCAGTAGGAAGATGAACGAGAAAAAACCTCAAATTTGGCCATGCCGGCTATATGATTTTTAGTGGAAAATTTCGATGTCTTCAAATGCTCTCCATTGTGTCTGAATCGATTGATATACGTGAGAAAACATCACCAGAGGTGTACAGAAGTCGTAGGTAGGTCATAATGGGCCACTATGGCAGTAGGAAGATGAACGAGAAAAAACCTCAAATTTGGCCATGCCGGCTATATGATTTTTAGTGGAAAATTTCGATGTCTTCAAATGCTCTCCATTGTGTCTGAATCGATTGATATACGTGAGAAAACATCACCAGAGGCGTACAGAAGTCGTAGGTAGGTCATAATGGGCCACTATGGCAGTAGGAAGATGAACGAGAAAAATCCTCAAATTTGACCATGCCGGCTATATGATTTTTAGTGGAAAATTTCGATGTCTTCAAATGCTCTCCATTGTGTCTGAATCGATTGATATACGTGAGAAAACATCACCAGAGGTGTACAGAAGTCGTAGGTAGGTCATAATGGGCCACTATGGCAGTAGGAAGATGAACGAGAAAAATCCTCAAATTTGACCATGCCGGCTATATGATTTTTAGTGGAAAATTTCGATGTCTTCAAATGCTCTCCATTGTGTCTAAATCGATTGATATACGTGAGAAAACATCACCAGAGGTGTACAGAAGTCGTAGGTAGGTCATAATGGGCCACTATGGCAGTAGGAAGATGAACGAGAAAAATCCTCAAATTTGACCATGCCGGCTATATGATTTTTAGTGGAAAATTTCGATGTCTTCAAATGCTCTCCATTGTGTCTGAATCGATTGATATACGTGAGAAAACATCACCAGAGGTGTACAGAAGTCGTAGGTAGGTCATAATGGGCCACTATGGCAGTAGGAAGATGAACGAGAAAAAACCTCAAATTTGGCCATGCCGGCTATATGATTTTTAGTGGAAAATTTCGATGTCTTCAAATGCTCTCCATTGTGTCTGAATCGATTGATATACGTGAGAAAACATCACCAGAGGTGTACAGAAGTCGTAGGTAGGTCATAATGGGCCACTATGGCAGTAGGAAGATAGAACCAGAAAAATCCTCAAATTTGACCATGCCGGCTATATGATTTTTAGTGGAAAATTTCGATGTCTTCAAATGCTCTCCATTGTGTCTGAATCGATTGATATACGTGAGAAAACATCACCAGAGGTGTACAGAAGTCGTAGGTAGGTCATAATGGGCCACTATGGCAGTAGGAAGATGAACGAGAAAAAACCTCAAATTTGACCATGCCGGCTATATGATTTTTAGTGGAAAATTTCGATGTCTTCAAATGCTCTCCATTGTGTCTGAATCGATTGATATACGTGAGAAAACATCACCAGAGGTGTACAGAAGTCGTAGGTAGGTCATAATGGGCCACTATGGCAGTAGGAAGATGAACGAGAAAAATCCTCAAATTTGACCATGCCGGCTATATGATTTTTAGTGGAAAATTTCGATGTCTTCAAATGCTCTCCATTGTGTCTGAATCGATTGCCGGCTATATGATTTTTAGTGGAAAATTTCGATGTCTTCAAATGCTCTCCATTGTGTCTGAATCGATTGATATACGTGAGAAAACATCACCAGAGGTGTACAGAAGTCGTAGGTAGGTCATAATGGGCCACTATGGCAGTAGGAAGATGAACGAGAAAAAAACCTCAAATTTGGCCATGCCGGCTATATGATTTTTAGTGGAAAATTTCGATGTCTTCAAATGCTCTCCATTGTGTCTGAATCGATTGATATACGTGAGAAAACATCACCAGAGGTGTACAGAAGTCGTAGGTAGGTCATAATGGGCCACTATGGCAGTAGGAAGATGAACGAGAAAAAACCTCAAATTTGACCATGCCGGCTATATGATTTTTAGTGGAAAATTTCGATGTCTTCAAATGCTCTCCATTGTGTCTGAATCGATTGATATACGTGAGAAAACATCACCAGAGGTGTACAGAAGTCGTAGGTAGGTCATAATGGGCCACTATGGCAGTAGGAAGATGAACGAGAAAAAACCTCAAATTTGGCCATGCCGGCTATATGATATTTAGTGGAAAATTTCGATGTCTTCAAATGCTCTCCATTGTGTCTGAATCGATTGATATACGTGAGAAAACATCACCAGAGGTGTACAGAAGTCGTAGGTAGGTCATAATGGGCCACTATGGCAGTAGGAAGATGAACGAGAAAAAAACCTCAAATTTGACCATGCCGGCTATATGATTTTTAGTGGAAAATTTCGATGTCTTCAAATGCTCTCCATTGTGTCTGAATCGATTGATATACATGAGAAAACATCACCAGAGGCGTACAGAAGTCGTAGGTAGGTCATAATGGGCCACTATGGCAGTAGGAAGATGAACGAGAAAAATCCTCAAATTTGACCATGCCGGCTATATGATTTTTAGTGGAAAATTTCGATGTCTTCAAATGCTCTCCATTGTGTCTGAATCGATTGATATACGTGAGAAAACATCACCAGAGGTGTACAGAAGTCGTAGGTAGGTCATAATGGGCCACTATGGCAGTAGGAAGATGAACGAGAAAAATCCTCAAATTTGACCATGCCGGCTATATGATTTTAGTGGAAAATTTCGATGTCTTCAAATGCTCTCCATTGTGTCTGAATCGATTGATATACGTGAGAAAACATCACCAGAGGTGTACAGAAGTCGTAGGTAGGTCATAATGGGCCACTATGGCAGTAGGAAGATGAACGAGAAAAAACCTCAAATTTGACCATGCCGGCTATATGATTTTTAGTGGAAAATTTCGATGTCTTCAAATGCTCTCCATTGTGTCTGAATCGATTGATATACGTGAGAAAATATCACCAGAGGCGTACAGAAGTCGTAGGTAGGTCATAATGGGCCACTATGGCAGTAGGAAGATGAACGAGAAAAAACCTCAAATTTGACCATGCGGCGGCTATATGATTTTTAGTGGAAAATTTCGATGTCTTCAAATGCTCTCCATTGTGTCTGAATCGATTGATATACGTGAGAAAACATCACCAGAGGTGTACAGAAGTCGTAGGTAGGTCATAATGGGCCACTATGGCAGTAGGAAGATGAACGAGAAAAAACCTCAAATTTGGCCATGCCGGCTATATGATTTTTAGTGGAAAATTTCGATGTCTTCAAAATGCTCTCCATTGTGTCTGAATCGATTGATATACGTGAGAAAACATCACCAGAGGTGTACAGAAGTCGTAGGTAGGTCATAATGGGCCACTATGGCAGTAGGAAGATGAACGAGAAAAAACCTCAAATTTGACCATGCCGGCTATATGATTTTTAGTGGAAAATTT
This sequence comes from Eristalis pertinax, assembly GCA_907269125.1. Lineage (NCBI taxonomy): Eukaryota > Metazoa > Arthropoda > Insecta > Diptera > Syrphidae > Eristalis > Eristalis pertinax. The sequence goes on along the minus strand of CAJSMF010000173.1, from coordinate 6,258 downwards.
CGATGTCTTCAAATGCTCTCCATTGTGTCTGAATCGATTGATATACATGAGAAAACATCACCAGAGGCGTACAGAAGTCGTAGGTAGGTCATAATGGGCCACTATGGCAGTAGGAAGATGAACGAGAAAAAATCCTCAAATTTGACCATGCCGGCTATATGATTTTTAGTGGAAAATTTCGATGTCTTCAAATGCTCTCCATTGTGTCTGAATCGATTGATATACGTGAGAAAACATCACCAGAGGTGTACAGAAGTCGTAGGTAGGTCATAATGGGCCACTATTGGCAGTAGGAAGATGAACGAGAAAAAACCTCAAATTTGACCATGCCGGCTATATGATTTTTAGTGGAAAATTTCGATGTCTTCAAATGCTCTCCATTGTGTCTGAATCGATTGATATACGTGAGAAAACATCACCAGAGGTGTACAGAAGTCGTAGGTAGGTCATAATGGGCCCACTATGGCAGTAGGAAGATGAACGAGAAAAATCCTCAAATTTGACCATGCCGGCTATATGATTTTTAGTGGAAAATTTCGATGTCTTCAAATGCTCTCCATTGTGTCTGAATCGATTGATATTACGTGAGAAAACATCACCAGAGGTGTACAGAAGTCGTAGGTAGGTCATAATGGGCCACTATGGCAGTAGGAAGATGAACGAGAAAAAATCCTCAAATTTGACCATGCCGGCTATATGATTTTTAGTGGAAAATTTCGATGTCTTCAAATGCTCTCCATTGTGTCTGAATCGATTGATATACGTGAGAAAACATCACCAGAGGTGTACAGAAGTCGTAGGTAGGTCATAATGGGCCACTATGGCAGTAGGAAGATGAACGAGAAAAAAACCTCAAATTTGACCATGCCGGCTATATGATTTTTAGTGGAAAATTTCGATGTCTTCAAATGCTCTCCATTGTGTCTGAATCGATTGATATACGTGAGAAAACATCACCAGAGGTGTACAGAAGTCGTAGGTAGGTCATAATGGGCCACTATGGCAGTAGGAAGATAGAACCAGAAAAATCCTCAAATTTGACCATGCCGGCTATATGATTTTTAGTGGAAAATTTCGATGTCTTCAAATGCTCTCCATTGTGTCTGAAATCGATTGATATACGTGAGAAAACATCACCAGAGGTGTACAGAAGTCGTAGGTAGGTCATAATGGGCCCACTATGGCAGTAGGAAGATGAACGAGAAAAAACCTCAAATTTGACCATGCCGGCTATATGATTTTTAGTGGAAAATTTCGATGTCTTCAAATGCTCTCCATTGTGTCTGAATCGATTGATATACGTGAGAAAAACATCACCAGAGGCGTACAGAAGTCGTAGGTAGGTCATAATGGGCCACTATGGCAGTAGGAAGATGAACGAGAAAAATCCTCAAATTTGACCATGCCGGCTATATGATTTTTAGTGGAAAATCTCGATGTCTTCAAATGCTCTCCATTGTGTCTGAATCGATTGATATACGTGAGAAAACATCACCAGAGGTGTACAGAAGTCGTAGGTAGGTCATAATGGGCCACTATGGCAGTAGGAAGATGAACGAGAAAAAACCTCAATTTGACCATGCCGGCTATATGATTTTTAGTGGAAAATTTCGATGTCTTCAAATGCTCTCCATTGTGTCTGAATCGATTGATATACGTGAGAAAACATCACCAGAGGTGTACAGAAGTCGTAGGTAGGTCATAATGGGCCACTATGGCAGTAGGAACGATGAACGAGAAAAAACCTCAAATTTGACCATGCCGGCTATATGATTTTTAGTGGAAAAATTTCGATGTCTTCAAATGCTCTCCATTGTGTCTGAATCGATTGATATACGTGAGAAAACATCACCAGAGGTGTACAGAAGTCGTAGGTAGGTCATAATGGGCCACTATGGCAGTAGGAAGATGAACGAGAAAAAACCTCAAATTTGGCCCATGCCGGCTATATGATTTTTAGTGGAAAATTTCGATGTCTTCAAATGCTCTCCATTGTGTCTGAATCGATTGATATACGTGAGAAAACATCACCAGAGGTGTACAGAAGTCGTAGGTAGGTAATAATGGGCCACTATGGCAGTAGGAAGATGAACGAGAAAAAAACCTCAAATTTGGCCATGCCGGCTATATGATTTTTAGTGGAAAATTTCGATGTCTTCAAATGCTCTCCATTGTGTCTGAATCGATTGATATACGTGAGAAAACATCACCAGAGGCGTACAGAAGTCGTAGGTAGGTCATAATGGGCCACTATGGCAGTAGGAAGATGAACGAGAAAAAACCTCAAATTTGGCCATGCCGGCTATATGATTTTTAGTGGAAAATTTCGATGTCTTCAAATGCTCTCCATTGTGTCTGAATCGATTGATATACGTGAGAAAACATCACCAGAGGTGTACAGAAGTCGTAGGTAGGTCATAATGGGCCACTATGGCAGTAGGAAGATGAACGAGAAAAAACCTCAAATTTGGCCATGCCGGCTATATGATTTTTAGTGGAAAATTTCGATGTCTTCAAATGCTCTCCATTGTGTCTGAATCGATTGATATACGTGAGAAAACATCACCAGAGGTGTACAGAAGTCGTAGGTAGGTCATAATGGGCCACTATGGCAGTAGGAAGATGAACGAGAAAAAACCTCAAATTTGACCATGCCGGCTATATGATTTTTAGTGGAAAATTTCGATGTCTTCAAATGCTCTCCATTGTGTCTGAATCGATTGATATACGTGAGAAAACATCACCAGAGGCGGCTATATGATTTTTAGTGGAAAATTTCGATGTCTTCAAATGCTCTCCATTGTGTCTGAATCGATTGATATACGTGAGAAAACATCACCAGAGGTGTACAGAAGTCGTAGGTAGGTCATAATGGGCCACTATGGCAGTAGGAAGATGAACGAGAAAAATCCTCAAAATTTGACCATGCCGGCTATATGATTTTTAGTGGAAAATTTCGATGTCTTCAAATGCTCTCCATTGTGTCTGAATCGATTGATATACGTGAGAAAACATCACCAGAGGTGTACAGAAGTCGTAGGTAGGTCATAATGGGCCACTATGGCAGTAGGAAGATAGAACGAGAAAAATCCTCAAATTTGACCATGCCGGCTATATGATTTTTAGTGGAAAATTTCGATGTCTTCAAATGCTCTCCATTGTGTCTGAATCGATTGATATACGTGAGAAAACATCACCAGAGGTGTACAGAAGTCGTAGGTAGGTCATAATGGGCCACTATGGCAGTAGGAAGATGAACGAGAAAAAACCTCAAATTTGACCATGCCGGCTATATGATTTTTAGTGGAAAATTTCGATGTCTTCAAATGCTCTCCATTGTGTCTGAATCGATTGATATACGTGAGAAAACATCACCAGAGGCGTACAGAAGTCGTAGGTAGGTCATAATGGGCCACTATGGCAGTAGGAAGATGAACGAGAAAAAAACCTCAAATTTGACCATGCCGGCTATATGATTTTTAGTGGAAAATTTCGATGTCTTCAAATGCTCTCCATTGTGTCTGAATCGATTGATATACGTGAGAAAACATCACCAGAGGTGTACAGAAGTCGTAGGTAGGTCATAATGGGCCACTATGGCAGTAGGAAGATGAACGAGAAAAATCCTCAAATTTGACCATGCCGGCTATATGATTTTTAGTGGAAAATTTCGATGTCTTCAAATGCTCTCCATTGTGTCTGAATCGATTGATATACGTGAGAAAACATCACCAGAGGTGTACAGAAGTCGTAGGTAGGTCATAATGGGCCACTATGGCAGTAGGAAGATGAACGAGAAAAATCCTCAAATTTGACCATGCCGGCTATATGATTTTTAGTGGAAAATTTCGATGTCTTCAAATGCTCTCCATTGTGTCTGAATCGATTGATATACGTGAGAAAACAATCACCAGAGGTGCACAGAAGTCGTAGGTAGGTCATAATGGGCCACTATGGCAGTAGGAAGATGAACGAGAAAAATCCTCAAATTTGACCATGCCGGCTATATGATTTTTAGTGGAAAATTTCGATGTCTTCAAATGCTCTCCATTGTGTCTGAATCGATTGATATACGTGAGAAAACATCACCAGAGGTGTACAGAAGTCGTAGGTAGGTCATAATGGGCCACTATGGCAGTAGGAAGATGAACGAGAAAAATCCTCAAATTTGACCATGCCGGCTATATGATTTTTAGTGGAAAATTTCGATGTCTTCAAATGCTCTCCATTGTGTCTGAATCGATTGATATACGTGAGAAAACATCACCAGAGGTGTACAGAAGTCGTAGGTAGGTCATAATGGGCCACTATGGCAGTAGGAAGATGAACGAGAAAAATCCTCAAATTTGACCATGCCGGCTATATGATTTTTAGTGGAAAATTTCGATGTCTTCAAATGCTCTCCATTGTGTCTGAATCGATTGATATACGTGAGAAAACATCACCAGAGGTGTACAGAAGTCGTAGGTAGGTCATAATGGGCCACTATGGCAGTAGGAGATGAACGAGAAAAATCCTCAAATTTGACCATGCCGGCTATACGATTTTTAGTGGAAAATTTCGATGTCTTCAAATGCTCTCCATTGTGTCTGAATCGATTGATATACGTGAGAAAACATCACCAGAGGTGTACAGAAGTCGTAGGTAGGTTCATAATGGGCCCACTATGGCAGTAGGAAGATGAACGAGAAAAATCCTCAAATTTGACCATGCCGGCTATATGATTTTTAGTGGAAAATTTCGATGTCTTCAAATGCTCTCCATTGTGTCTGAATCGATTGCCGGCTATATGATTTTTAGTGGAAAATTTCGATGTCTTCAAATGCTCTCCATTGTGTCTGAATCGATTGATATACGTGAGAAAACATCACCAGAGGTGTACAGAAGTCGTAGGTAGGTCATAATGGGCCACTATGGCAGTAGGAAGATGAACGAGAAAAATCCTCAAATTTGACCATGCCGGCTATATGATTTTTAGTGGAAAATTTCGATGTCTTCAAATGCTCTTCATTGTGTCTGAATCGATTGATATACGTGAGAAAACATCACCAGAGGTGTACAGAAGTCGTAGGTAGGTCATAATGGGCCACTATGGCAGTAGGAAGATGAACGAGAAAAATCCTCAAATTTGACCATGCCGGCTATATGATTTTTAGTGGAAAATTTCGATGTCTTCAAATGCTCTCCATTGTGTCTGAATCGATTGATATACGTGAGAAAACATCACCAGAGGTGTACAGAAGTCGTAGGTAGGTCATAATGGGCCACTATGGCAGTAGGAAGATGAACGAGAAAAATCCTCAAATTTGACCATGCCGGCTATATGATTTTTAGTGGAAAATTTCGATGTCTTCAAATGCTCTCCATTGTGTCTGAATCGATTGATATACGTGAGAAAACATCACCAGAGGTGTACAGAAGTCGTAGGTAGGTCATAATGGGCCACTATGGCAGTAGGAAGATGAACGAGAAAAATCCTCAAATTTGACCATGCCGGCTATATGATTTTTAGTGGAAAATTTCGATGTCTTCAAATGCTCTCCATTGTGTCTGAATCGATTGCTGGCTATATGATTTTTAGTGGAAAATTTCGATGTCTTCAAATGCTCTCCATTGTGTCTGAATCGATTGATATACGTGAGAAAACATCACCAGAGGTGTACAGAAGTCGTAGGTAGGTCATAATGGGCCACTATGGCAGTAGGAAGATGAACGAGAAAAATCCTCAAATTTGACCATGCCGGCTATATGATTTTTAGTGGAAAATTTCGATGTCTTCAAATGCTCTCCATTGTGTCTGAATCGATTGATATACGTGAGAAAACATCACCAGAGGTGTACAGAAGTCGTAGGTAGGTCATAATGGGCCACTATGGCAGTAGGAAGATGAACGAGAAAAATCCTCAAATTTGACCATGCCGGCTATATGATTTTTAGTGGAAAATTTCGATGTCTTCAAATGCTCTCCATTGTGTCTGAATCGATTGATATACGTGAGAAAACATCACCAGAGGTGCACAGAAGTCGTAGGTAGGTCATAATGGGCCACTATGGCAGTAGGAAGATGAACGAGAAAAATCCTCAAATTTGACCATGCCGGCTATATGATTTTTAGTGGAAAATTTCGATGTCTTCAAATGCTCTCCATTGTGTCTGAATCGATTGATATACGTGAGAAAACATCACCAGAGGTGTACAGAAGTCGTAGGTAGGTCATAATGGGCCACTATGGCAGTAGGAAGATGAACGAGAAAAAAC
>CAJSMF010000172.1:0-61718 GCA_907269125.1 Eristalis pertinax | reverse complement strand
AGAGCCATGGAAAGGCTCCAAAATCCTTACTATACACTGTACATTTTTTTAGGTGAAAAATTCGATGTCGTCGGATCCACTCCAGTCTTTGGATTTCGTTAATACACATCTCAACACATAACCACAGGTGCGCACAGGTCGTAGGTACGCCTAGTTGGGCCGCTGTGGCAGTTGGAAGATGAGCATTGGAAGGCTCCAAAATCCTTACTATACACTGTACATTTTATTAGGTGAAAAATTCGATGTCGTCGGATCCACTCCAGTCTTTGGATTTCGTTAATACACATCTCAACACATAACCACAGGTGCGCACAGGTCGTAGGTACGCCTAGTTGGGCCGCTGTGGCAGTTGGAAGATGAGCCATGGAAGGCTCCAAAATCCTTACTATACACTGTACATTTTTTTAGGTGAAAAATTCGATGTCGTCGGATCCACTCCAGTCTTTGGATTTCGTTAATACACATCTCAACACATAACCACAGGTGCGCACAGGTCGTAGGTACGCCTAGTTGGGCCGCTGTGGCAGTTGGAAGAAGAGCCATGGAAAGGCTCCAAAATCCTTACTATACACTGTACATTTTTTTAGGTGAAAAATTCGATGTCGTCGGATCCACTCCAGTCTTTGGATTTCGTTAATAGACATCTCAACACATAACCACAGGTGCGCACAGGTCGTAGGTACGCCTAGTTGGGCCGCTGTGGCAGTTGGAAGATGAGCATTGGAAGGCTCCAAAATCCTTACTATACACTGTACATTTTTTTAGCTGAAAAATTCGATGTCGTCGGATCCACTCCAGTCTTTGGATTTCGTTAATACACATCTCAACACATAACCACAGGTGCGCACAGGTCGTAGGTACGCCTAGTTGGGCCGCTGTGGCAGTTGGAAGATGAGCATTGGAAGGCTCCAAAATCCTTACTATACACTGTACATTTTTTTAGGTGAAAAATTCGATGTCGTCGGATCCACTCCAGTCTTTGGATTTCGTTAAAACACATCTCAACACATAACCACAGGTGCGCACAGGTCGTAGGTACGCCTAGTTGGGCCGCTGTGGCAGTTGGAAGCTGAGCCATGGAAGGCTCCAAAATCCTTACTATACACTGTACATTTTTTTAGGTGAAAAATTCGATGTCGTCGGATCCACTCCAGTCTTTGGATTTCGTTAATACACATCTCAACACATAACCACAGGTGCGCACAGGTCGTAGGTACGCCTAGTTGGGCCGCTGTGGCAGTTGGAAGAAGAGCCATGGAAAGGCTCCAAAATCCTTACTATACACTGTACATTTTTTTAGGTGAAAAATTCGATGTCGTCGGATCCACTCCAGTCTTTGGATTTCGTTAATAGACATCTCAACACATAACCACAGGTGCGCACAGGTCGTAGGTACGCCTAGTTGGGCCGCTGTGGCAGTTGGAAGATGAGCATTGGAAGGCTCCAAAATCCTTACTATACACTGTACATTTTTTTAGGTGAAAAATTCGATGTCGTCGGATCCACTCCAGTCTTTGGATTTCGTTAATACACATCTCAACACATAACCACAAGTGCGCACAGGTCGTAGGTACGCCTAGTTGGGCCGCTGTGGCAGTTGGAAGAAGAGCCATGGAAAGGCTCCAAAATCCTTACTATACACTGTACATTTTTTTAGGTGAAAAATTCGATGTCGTCGGATCCACTCCAGTCTTTGGATTTCGTTAATAGACATCTCAACACATAACCACAGGTGCGCACAGGTCGTAGGTACGCCTAGTTGGGCCGCTGTGGCAGTTGGAAGATGAGCCATGGAAGGCTCCAAAATCCTTACTATACACTGTACATTTTTTTAGGTGAAAAATTCGATGTCGTCGGATCCACTCCAGTCTTTGGATTTCGTTAATAGACATCTCAACACATAACCACAGGTGCGCACAGGTCGTAGGTACGCCTAGTTGGGCCGCTGTGGCAGTTGGAAGATGAGCCATGGAAGTCTCCAAAATCCTTACTATACACTGTACATTTTTTTTAGGTGAAAAATTCGATGTCGTCGGATCCACTCCAGTCTTTGGATTTCGTTAATACACATCTCAACACATAACCACAGGTGCGCACAGATCGTAGGTACGCCTAGTTGGGCCGCTGTGGCAGTTGGAAGATGAGCCATGGAAGGCTCCAAAATCCTTACTATACACTGTACATTTTTTTAGGTGAAAAATTCGATGTCGTCGGATCCACTCCAGTCTTTGGATTTCGTTAATAGACATCTCAACACATATCCACAGGTGCGCACAGGTCGTAGGTACGCCTAGTTGGGCCGCTGTGGCAGTTGGAAGATGAGCCATGGAAGGCTCCAAAATCCTTACTATACACTGTACATTTTTTTAGGTGAAAAATTCGATGTCGTCGGATCCACTCCAGTCTTTGGATTTCGTTAATAGACATCTCAACACATAACCACAGGTGCGCACAGGTCGTAGGTACGCCTAGTTGGGCCGCTGTGGCAGTTGGAAGATGAGCATTGGAAGGCTCCAAAATCCTTACTATACACTGTACATTTTTTTAGGTGAAAAATTCGATGTCGTCGGATCCACTCCAGTCTTTGGATTTCGTTAATAGACATCTCAACACATAACCACAGGTGCGCACAGGTCGTAGGTACGCCTAGTTGGGCCGCTGTGGCAGTTGGAAGCTGAGCCATGGAAGGCTCCAAAATAATTACTATCTATACACTGTACATTTTTTTAGGTGAAAAATTCGATGTCGTCGGATCCACTCCAGTCTTTGGATTTCGATAATAGACATCTCAACACATAACCACAGGTGCGCACAGGTCGTAGGTACGCCTAGTTGGGCCGCTGTGGCAGTTGGAAGATGAGCCATGGAAGGCTCCAAAATCCTTACTATACACTGTACATTTTTTTAGGTGAAAAATTCGATGTCGTCGGATCCACTCCAGTCTTTGGATTTCGTTAAAAGACATCTCAACACATAAACACAGGTGCGCACAGGTCGTAGGTACGCCTAGTTGGGCCGCTGTGGCAGTTGGAAGATGAGCATTGGAAGGCTACAAAATCCTTACTATACACTGTACATTTTTTTAGGTGAAAAATTCGATGTCGTCGGATCCACTCCAGTCTTTGGATTTCGTTAATACACATCTCAGCACATAACCACAGGTGCGCACAGGTCGTAGGTACGCCTAGTTGGGCCGCTGTGGCAGTTGGAAGATGAGCATTGGAAGGCTACAAAATCCTTACTATACCCTGTACATTTTTTTAGGTGTAAAATTCGATGTCGTCGGATCCACTCCAGTCTTTGGATTTCGTTAATACACATCTCAACACATAACCACAGGTGCGCCCAGGTCGTAGGTACGCCTAGTTGGCCCGCTGTGGCAGTTGGAAGATGAGCCATGGAAGGCTCCAAAATCCTTACTATACACTGTACATTTTTTTAGGTGAAAAATTCGATGTCGTCGGATCCACTCCTGTCTTTGGATTTCGTTAATAGACATCTCAACACATAACCACAGGTGCGCACAGGTCGTAGGTACGCCTAGTTGGGCCGCTGCGGCAGTTGGAAGAAGAGCCATGGAAAGGCTCTAAAATCCTTACTATACCCTGTACATTTTTTTAGGTGTAAAATTCGATGTCGTCGGATCCACTCCAGTCTTTGGATTTCGTTAATACACATCTCAACACATAACCACAGGTGCGCCCAGGTCGTAGGTACGCCTAGTTGGCCCGCTGTGGCAGTTGGAAGATGAGCCATGGAAGGCTCCAAAATCCTTACTATACACTGTACATTTTTTTAGGTGAAAAATTCGATGTCGTCGGCTCCACTCCAGTCTTTGGATTTCGTTAATAGACATCTCAACACATAACCACAGGTGCGCACAGGTCGTAGGTACGCCTAGTTGGGCCGCTGTGGCAGTTGGAAGATGAGCCATGGAAGGCTCCAAAATCCTTAATATACACTGTACATTTTTTTAGGTGAAAAATTCGATGTCGTCGGATCCACTCCAGTCTTTGGATTTCGTTAATACACATCTCAACACATAACCACAGGTGCGCACAGGTCGTAGGTACGCCTAGTTGGGCCGCTGTGGCAGTTGGAAGAAGAGCCATGGAAAGGCTCCAAAATCCTTAATATACACTGTACATTTTTTTAGGTGAAAAATTCGATGTCGTCGGATCCACTCCAGTCTTTGGATTTCGTTAATACACATCTCAACACATAACCACAGGTGCGCACAGGTCGCAGGTACGCCTAGTTGGGCCGCTGTGGCAGTTGGAAGAAGAGTCATGGAAAGGCTCTAAAATCCTTACACTGTACATTTTTTTAGGTGAAAAATTCGATGTCGTCGGATCCACTCCAGTCTTTGGATTTCGTTAATAGACATCTCAACACATAACCACAGGTGCGCACAGGTCGTAGGTACGCCTAGTTGGGCCGCTATGGCAGTTGGAAGAAGAGCCATGGAAAGGCTCTAAGATCCTTACTATACACTGTACATTTTTTTAGGTGAAAAAATCGATGTCGTCGGATCCACTCCAGTCTTTGGATTTCGTTAATACACATCTCAACACATAACCACAGGTGCGCACAGGTCGTAGGTACGCCTAGTTGGGCCGCTATGCCAGTTGGAAGATGAGCCATGGAAGGCTCCAAAATCCTTACTATACACTGTACATTTTTTTAGGTGAAAAATTCGATGTCTTCGGATCCACTCCAGTCTTTGGATTTCGTTAATAGACATCTCAACACATAACCACAGGTGCGCACAGGTCGTAGGTACGCCTAGTTGGGCCGCTATGCCAGTTGGAAGATGAGCCATGGAAGGCTCCAAAATCCTTACTATACACTGTACATTTTTTTAGGTGAAAAATTCGATGTCGTCGGATCCACTCCAGTCTTTGGATTTCGTTAATACACATCTCAACACATAACCACAGGTGCGCACAGGTCGTAGGTACGCCTAGTTGGGCCGCTGTGGCAGTTGGAAGATGAGCCATGGAAGGCTCCAAAATCCTTAATATACACTGTACATTTTTTTAGGTGAAAAATTCGATGTCGTCGGATCCACTCCAGTCTTTGGATTTCGTTAATAGACATCTCAACACATAACCACAGGTGCGCACAGGTCGTAGGTACGCCTAGTTGGGCCGCTGTGGCAGTTGGAAGAAGAGTCATGGAAAGGCTCCAAAATCCTTAATATACACTGTACATTTTTTTAGGTGAAAAATTCGATGTCGTCGGATCCACTCCAGTCTTTGGATTTCGTTAATACACATCTCAACACATAACCACAGGTGCGCACAGGTCGCAGGTACGCCTAGTTGGGCCGCTGTGGCAGTTGGAAGAAGAGTCATGGAAAGGCTCTAAAATCCTTACACTGTACATTTTTTTAGGTGAAAAATTCGATGTCGTCGGATCCACTCCAGTCTTTGGATTTTGTTAATACACATCTCAACACATAACCACAGGTGCGCACAGGTCGTAGGTACGCCTAGTTGGGCCGCTATGGCAGTTGGAAGATGAGCCATGGAAGGCTCCAAAATCCTTAATATACACTGTAAATTTTTTTAGGTGAAAAATTCGATGTCGTCGGATCCACTCCAGTCTTTGGATTTCGTTAATACACATCTCAACACATAACCATAGGTGCGCACAGGTCGTAGGTACGCCTAGTTGGGCCGCTGTGGCAGTTGGAAGAAGAGTCATGGAAAGGCTCTAAAATCCTTACTATACACTGTACATTTTTTTAGGTGAAAAATTCGATGTCGTCGGATCCACTCCAGTCTTTGGATTTCGTTAATAGACATCTCAACACATAACCACAGGTGCGCACAGGTCGTAGGTACGCCTAGTTGGGTCGCTATGGCAGTTGGAAGAAGAGCCATGGAAAGGCTCTAAGATCCTTACTATACACTGTACATTTTTTTAGGTGAAAAAATCGATGTCGTCGGATCCACTCCAGTCTTTGGATTTCGTTAATACACATCTTAACACATAACCACAGGTGCGCACAGGTCGTAGGTACGCCTAGTTGGGCCGCTATGCCAGTTGGAAGATGAGCCATGGAAGGCTCCAAAATCCTTAATATACACTGTACATTTTTTTAGGTGAAAAATTCGATGTCGTCGGATCCACTCCAGTCTTTGGATTTCGTTAATACACATCTCAACACATAACCACAGGTGCGCACAGGTCGTAGGTACGCCTAGTTGGGCCGCTGTGGCAGTTGGAAGAAGAGCCATGGAAAGGCTCCAAAATCCTTAATATACACTGTACATTTTTTTAGGTGAAAAATTCGATGTCGTCGGATCCACTCCAGTCTTTGGATTTCGTTAATACACATCTCAACACATAACCACAGGTGCGCACAGGTCGCAGGTACGCCTAGTTGGGCCGCTGTGGCAGTTGGAAGAAGAGTCATGGAAAGGCTCTAAAATCCTTACACTGTACATTTTTTTAGGTGAAAAATTCGATGTCGTCGGATCCACTCCAGTCTTTGGATTTCGTTAATACACATCTCAACACATAACCACAGGTGCGCACAGGTCGTAGGTACGCCTAGTTGGGCCGCTGTGGCAGTTGGAAGAAGAGCCATGGAAAGGCTCCAAAATCCTTAATATACACTGTACATTTTTTTAGGTGAAAAATTCGATGTCGTCGGATCCACTCCAGTCTTTGGATTTCGTTAATACACATCTCAACACATAACCACAGGTGCGCACAGGTCGTAGGTACGCCTAGTTGGGCCGCTGTGGCAGTTGGAAGAAGAGCCATGGAAAGGCTCCAAAATCCTTAATATACACTGTACATTTTTTTAGGTGAAAAATTCGATGTCGTCGGATCCACTCCAGTCTTTGGATTTCGTTAATACACATCTCAACACATAACCACAGGTGCGCACAGGTCGCAGGTACGCCTAGTTGGGCCGCTGTGGCAGTTGGAAGAAGAGTCATGGAAAGGCTCTAAAATCCTTACACTGTACATTTTTTTAGGTGAAAAATTCGATGTCGTCGGATCCACTCCAGTCTTTGGATTTCGTTAATACACATCTCAACACATAACCACAGGTCGTAGGTACGCCTAGTTGGGCCGCTATGCCAGTTGGAAGATGAGCCATGGAAGGCTCCAAAATCCTTACTATACACTGTACATTTTTTTAGGTGAAAAATTCGATGTCGTCGGATCCACTCCAGTCTTTGGATTTCGTTAATACTCATCTCAACACATAACCACAGGTGCGCACAGGTCGTAGGTACGCCTAGTTGGGCCGCTGTGGCAGTTGAAAGAAGAGCCATGGAAAGGCTCTAAAATCCTTACTATACACTGTACATTTTTTTAGGTGAAAAATTCGATGTCGTCGGATCCACTCCAGTCTTTGGATTTCGTTAATAGACATCTCAACACATAACCACAGGTGCGCACAGGTCGTAGGTACGCCTAGTTGGGCCGCTATGCCAGTTGGAAGATGAGCCATGGAAGGCTCCAAAATCCTTACTATACACTGAACATTTTTTTAGGTGAAAAATTCGATGTCGTCGGATCCACTCCAGTCTTTGGATTTCGTTAATACACATCTCAACACATAATCACAGGTGCGCACAGGTCGTAGGTACGACTAGTTGGGCCGCTATGGCAGTTGGAAGATGAGCCATGGAAGGCTCCAAAATCCTTACTATACACTGTACATTTTTTTAGGTGAAAAATTCGATGTCGTCGGATCCACTCCAGTCTTTGGATTTCGTTAATAGACATCTCAACACATAACCACAGGTGCGCACAGGTCGTAGGTACGCCTAGTTGGGCCGCTATGCCAGTTGGAAGATGAGCCATGGAAGGCTCCAAAATCCTTACTATACACTGTACATTTTTTTAGGTGAAAAATTCGATGTCGTCGGATCCACTCCAGTCTTTGGATTTCGTTAATACACATCTCAACACATAACCACAGGTGCGCACAGGTCGTAGGTACGCCTAGTTGGGCCGCTGTGGCAGTTGGAAGATGAGCCATGGAAGGCTCCAAAATCCTTACTATGCACTGTACATTTTTTTAGGTGAAAAATTCGGTGTCGTCGGATCCACTCCAGTCTTTGGATTTCGTTAATACACATCTCAACACATAACCACAGGTGCGCACAGGTCGTAGGTACGCCTAGTTGGGCCGCTGTGGCAGTTGGAAGATGAGCCATGGAAGGCTCCAAAATCCTTACTATACACTGTACATTTTTTTAGGTGAAAAATTCGATGTCGTCGGATCCACTCCAGTCTTTGGATTTCGTTAATAGACATCTCAACACATAACCACAGGTGCGCACAGGTCGTAGGTACGCCTAGTTGGGCCGCTGTGGCAGTTGGAAGAAGAGCCATGGAAAGGCTCTAAAATCCTTACTATACACTGTACATTTTTTTAGGTGAAAAAATCGATGTCGTCGGATCCACTCCAGTCTTTGGATTTCGTTAATACACATCTCAACACATAACCACAGGTGCGCACAGGTCGTAGGTACGCCTAGTTGGGCCGCTATGCCAGTTGGAAGATGAGCCATGGAAGGCTCCAAAATCCTTACTATACACTGAACATTTTTTTAGGTGAAAAATTCGATGTCGTCGGATCCACTCCAGTCTTTGGATTTCGTTAATACACATCTCAACACATAATCACAGGTGCGCACAGGTCGTAGGTACGACTAGTTGGGCCGCTATGGCAGTTGGAAGATGAGCCATGGAAGGCTCCAAAATCCTTACTATACACTGTACATTTTTTTAGGTGAAAAATTCGATGTCGTCGGATCCACTCCAGTCTTTGGATTTCGTTAATAGACATCTCAACACATAACCACAGGTGCGCACAGGTCGTAGGTACGCCTAGTTGGGCCGCTATGCCAGTTGGAAGATGAGCCATGGAAGGCTCCAAAATCCTTACTATACACTGTACATTTTTTTAGGTGAAAAATTCGATGTCGTCGGATCCACTCCAGTCTTTGGATTTCGTTAATACACATCTCAACACATAACCACAGGTGCGCACAGGTCGTAGGTACGCCTAGTTGGGCCGCTGTGGCAGTTGGAAGATGAGCCATGGAAGGCTCCAAAATCCTTACTATGCACTGTACATTTTTTTAGGTGAAAAATTCGGTGTCGTCGGATCCACTCCAGTCTTTGGATTTCGTTAATACACATCTCAACACATAACCACAGGTGCGCACAGGTCGTAGGTACGCCTAGTTGGGCCGCTGTGGCAGTTGGAAGATGAGCCATGGAAGGCTCCAAAATCCTTACTATACACTGTACATTTTTTTAGGTGAAAAATTCGATGTCGTCGGATCCACTCCAGTCTTTGGATTTCGTTAATAGACATCTCAACACATAACCACAGGTGCGCACAGGTCGTAGGTACGCCTAGTTGGGCCGCTGTGGCAGTTGGAAGAAGAGCCATGGAAAGGCTCTAAAATCCTTACTATACACTGTACATTTTTTTAGGTGAAAAAATCGATGTCGTCGGATCCACTCCAGTCTTTGGATTTCGTTAATACACATCTCAACACATAACCACAGGTGCGCACAGGTCGTAGGTACGCCTAGTTGGGCCGCTATGCCAGTTGGAAGATGAGCCATGGAAGGCTCCAAAATCCTTACTATACACTGAACATTTTTTTAGGTGAAAAATTCGATGTCGTCGGATCCACTCCAGTCTTTGGATTTCGTTAATACACATCTCAACACATAACCACAGGTGCGCACAGGTCGTAGGTACGCCTAGTTGGGCCGCTATGGCAGTTGGAAGATGAGCCATGGAAGGCACCAAAATCCTTAATATACACTGTACATTTTTTTAGGTGAAAAGTTCGATGTCGTCGGATCCACTCCAGTCTTTGGATTTCGTTAATACACATCTCAACACATAACCACAGGTGCGCACAGGTCGTAGGTACGCCTAGTTGGGCCGCTGTGGCAGTTGGAAGAAGAGCCATGGAAAGGCTCCAAAATCCTTAATATACACTGTACATTTTTTAGGTGAAAAATTCGATGTCGTCGGATCCACTCCAGTCTTTGGATTTCGTTAATACACATCTCAACACATAACAACAGGTGCGCACAGGTCGCAGGTACGCCTAGTTGGGCCGCTGTGGCAGTTGGAAGAAGAGTCATGGAAAGGCTCTAAAATCCTTACACTGTACATTTTTTTAGGTGAAAAATTCGATGTCGTCGGATCCACTCCAGTCTTTGGATTTCGTTAATACACATCTCAACACATAACCACAGGTGCGCACATGTCGTAGGTACGCCTAGTTGGGCCGCTATGCCAGTTGGAAGATGAGCCATGGAAGGCTCCAAAATCCTTACTATACACTGTACATTCTTTTAGGTGAAAAATTCGATGTCATCGGATACACTCCAGTCTTTAGATTTCGTTAATACACATCTCAACACATAACCACAGGTGCGCACAGGTCGTAGGTACGCCTAGTTGGGCCGCTGTGGCAGTTGGAAGATGAGCCATGGAAAGGCTCCAAAATCCTTACTATACACTGTACATTTTTTTAGGTGAAAAATTCGATGTCGTCGGATCCACTCCAGTCTTTGGATTTCGTTAATACACATCTCAACACATAACCACAGGTGCGCACAGGTCGTAGGTACGCCTAGTTGGGCCGCTATGCCAGTTGGAAGATGAGCCATGGAAGGCTCCAAAATCCTTACTATACACTGTACATTCTTTTAGGTGAAAAATTCGATGTCATCGGATACACTCCAGTCTTTAGATTTCGTTAATACACATCTCAACACATAACCACAGGTGCGCACAGGTCGTAGGTACGCCTAGTTGGGCCGCTGTGGCAGTTGGAAGATGAGCCATGGAAAGGCTCCAAAATAATACATTTTTTTAGGTGAAAAATTCGATGTCGTCGGATCCACTCCAGTCTTTGGATTTCGTTAATAGACATCTCAACACATAACCACAGGTGCGCACAGGTCGTAGGTACGCCTAGTTGGGCCGCTATGCCAGTTGGAAGATGAGCCATGGAAGGCTCCAAAATCCTTACTATACACTGTACATTTTTTTAGGTGAAAAATTCGATGTCGTCGGATCCACTCCAGTCTTTGGATTTCGTTAATACACATCTCAACACATAACCACAGGTGCGCACAGGTCGTAGGTACGCCTAGTTGGGCCGCTATGCCAGTTGGAAGATGAGCCATGGAAAGGCTCTAAAATCCTTACTATACACTGTACATTTTTTTAGGTGAAAAAATCGATGTCGTCGGATCCACTCCAGTCTTTGGATTTCGTTAATACACATCTCAACACATAACCACAGGTGCGCACAGGTCGTAGGTACGCCTAGTTGGGCCGCTGTGGCAGTTGGAAGAAGAGCCATGGAAAGGCTCTATAATCCTTACTATACACTGTACATTTTTTTAGGTGAAAAAATCGATGTCGTCGGATCCACTCCAGTCTTTGGATTTCGTTAATACACATCTCAACACATAACCACAGGTGCGCACAGGTCGCAGGTACGCCTAGTTGGGCCGCTGTGGCAGTTGGAAGAAGAGTCATGGAAAGGCTCTAAAATCCTTACACTGTACATTTTTTTAGGTGAAAAATTCGATGTCGTCGGATCCACTCCAGTCTTTGGATTTCGTTAATACACATCTCAACACATAACCACAGGTGCGCACAGGTCGTAGGTACGCCTAGTTGGGCCGCTATGCCAGTTGGAAGATGAGCCATGGAAGGCTCCAAAATCCTTACTATACACTGAACATTTTTTTAGGTGAAAAATTCGATGTCGTCGGATCCACTCCAGTCTTTGGATTTCGTTAATACACATCTCAACACATAACCACAGGTGCGCACAGGTCGTAGGTACGCCTAGTTGGGCCGCTGTGGCAGTTGGAAGAAGAGCCATGGAAAGGCTCCAAAATCCTTAATATACACTGTACATTTTTTTAGGTGAAAAAATCGATGTCGTCGGATCCGCTCCAGTCTTTGGATTTCGTTAATAGACATCTCAACACATAACCACAGGTGCGCACAGGTCGTAGGTACGCCTAGTTGGGCCGCTATGCCAGTTGGAAGATGAGCCATGGAAGGCTCCAAAATCCTTACTATACACTGTACATTCTTTTAGGTGAAAAATTCGATGTCATCGGATACACTCCAGTCTTTAGATTTCGTTAATACACATCTCAACACATAACCACAGGTGCGCACAGGTCGTAGGTACGCCTAGTTGGGCCGCTGTGGCAGTTGGAAGATGAGCCATGGAAAGGCTCCAAAATCCTTACTATACACTGTACATTTTTTCAGGTGAAAAATTCGATGTCGTCGGATCCACTCCAGTCTTTGGATTTCGTTAATACACATCTCAACACATAACCACAGGTGCGCACAGGTCGTAGGTACGCCTAGTTGGGCCGCTATGCCAGTTGGAAGATGAGCCATGGAAGGCTCCAAAATCCTTACTATACACTGTACATTTTTTTAGGTGAAAAATTCGATGTCGTCGGATCCACTCCAGTCTTTGGATTTCGTTAATAGACATCTCAACACATAACCACAGGTGCGCACAGGTCGTAGGTACGCCTAGTTGGGCCGCTATGCCAGTTGGAAGATGAGCCATGGAAGGCTCCAAAATCCTTACTGTACATTCTTTTAGGTGAAAAATTCGATGTCATCGGATACACTCCAGTCTTTAGATTTCGTTAATACACATCTCAACACATAACCACAGGTGCGCACAGGTCGTAGGTACGCCTAGTTGGGCCGCTGTGGCAGTTGGAAGATGAGCCATGGAAAGGCTCCAAAATAATACATTTTTTTAGGTGAAAAATTCGATGTCGTCGGATCCACTCCAGTCTTTGGATTTCGTTAATAGACATCTCAACACATAACCACAGGTGCGCACAGGTCGTAGGTACGCCTAGTTGGGCCGCTATGCCAGTTGGAAGATGAGCCATGGAAGGCTCCAAAATCCTTACTATACACTGTACATTTTTTTAGGTGAAAAATTCGATGTCGTCGGATCCACTCCAGTCTTTGGATTTCGTTAATACACATCTCAACACATAACCACAGGTGCGCACAGGTCGTAGGTACGCCTAGTTGGGCCGCTATGCCAGTTGGAAGATGAGCCATGGAAAGGCTCTAAGATCCTTACTATACACTGTACATTTTTTTAGGTGAAAAAATCGATGTCGTCGGATCCACTCCAGTCTTTGGATTTCGTTAATACACATCTCAACACATAACCACAGGTGCGCACAGGTCGTAGGTACGCCTAGTTGGGCCGCTGTGGCAGTTGGAAGAAGAGCCATGGAAAGGCTCTAAAATCCTTACTATACACTGTACATTTTTTTAGGTGAAAAAATCGATGTCGTCGGATCCACTCCAGTCTTTGGATTTCGTTAATACACATCTCAACACATAACCACAGGTGCGCACAGGTCGTAGCCTAGTTGGGCCGCTATGCCAGTTGGAAGATGAGCCATGGAAAGGCTCTAAAATGCTTACTATACACTGTACATTTTTTTAGGTGAAAAAATCGATGTCGTCGGATCCACTCCAGTCTTTGGATTTCGTTAATACACATCTCAACACATAACCACAGGTGCGCACAGGTCGTAGGTACTCCTAGTTGGGCCGCTATGCCAGTTGGAAGATGAGCCATGGAAGGCTAAAAAATCCTTACTATACACTGTACATTTTTTTAGGTGAATAATTCGATGTCGTCGGATCCACTCCCGTCTTTGGATTTCGTTAATAGACATCTCAACACATAACCACAGGTGCGCACAGGTCGTAGGTACGCCTAGTTGGGCCGCTGTGGCAGTTGGAAGAAGAGTCATGGAAAGGCTCTAAAATCCTTACACTGTACATTTTTTTAGGTGAAAAATTCGATGTCGTCGGATCCACTCCAGTCTTTGGATTTCGTTAATACACATCTCAACACATAACCACAGGTGCGCACAGGTCGTAGGTACGCCTAGTTGGGCCGCTATGCCAGTTGGAAGATGAGCCATGGAAAGGCTCTAAAATCCTTACTATACACTGTACATTTTTTTAGGTGAAAAAATCGATGTCGTCGGATCCACTCCAGTCTTTGGATTTCGTTAATACACATCTCAACACATAACCACAGGTGCGCACAGGTCGTAGGTACTCCTAGTTGGGCCGCTATGCCAGTTGGAAGATGAGCCATGGAAGGCTAAAAAATCCTTACTATACACTGTACATTTTTTTAGGTGAAAAATTCGATGTCGTCGGATCCACTCCCGTCTTTGGATTTCGTTAATAGACATCTCAACACATAACCACAGGTGCTCACAGGTCGTAGGTACGCCTAGTTGGGCCGCTGTGGCAGTTGGAAGAAGAGTCATGGAAAGGCTCTAAAATCCTTACTATACACTGTACATTTTTTTAGGTGAAAAATTCGATGTCGTCGGATCCACTCCAGTCTTTGGATTTCGTTAATACACATCTCAACACATAACCACAGGTGCGCACAGGTCGTTGGTACGCCTAGTTGGGCCGCTATGCCAGTTGGAAGATGAGCCATGGAAGGCTCCAAAATCCTTACTATACACTGAACATTTTTTTAGGTGAAAAATTCGATGTCGTCGGATCCACTCCAGTCTTTGGATTTCGTTAATACACATCTCAACACATAACCACAGGTGCGCACAGGTCGTAGGTACGCCTAGTTGGGCCGCTGTGGCAGTTGGAAGAAGAGCCATGGAAAGGCTCCAAAATCCTTAATATACACTGTACATTTTTTTAGGTGAAAAATTCGATGTCGTCGGATCCACTCCAGTCTTTGGATTTCGTTAATACACATCTCAACACATAACCACAGGTGCGCACAGGTCGTAGGTACGCCTAGTTGGGCCGCTATGCCAGTTGGAAGATGAGCCATGGAAGGCTCCAAAATCCTTACTATACACTGTACATTTTTTTAGGTGAAAAATTCGATGTCGTCGGATCCACTCCAGTCTTTGGATTTCGTTAATAGACATCTCAACACATAACCACAGGTGCGCACAGGTCGTAGGTACGCCTAGTTGGGCCGCTATGCCAGTTGGAAGATGAGCCATGGAAGGCTCCAAAATCCTTACTATACACTGTACATTTTTTTAGGTGAAAAATTCGATGTCGTCGGATCCACTCCAGTCTTTGGATTTCGTTAATAGACATCTCAACACATAACCACAGGTGCGCACAGGTCGTAGGTACGCCTAGTTGGGCCGCTATGCCAGTTGGAAGATGAGCCATGGAAGGCTCCAAAATCCTTACTATACACTGTACATTTTTTTAGGTGAAAAATTCGATGTCGTCGGATCCACTCCAGTCTTTGGATTTCGTTAATACACATCTCAACACATAACCACAGGTGCGCACAGGTCGTAGGTACGCCTAGTTGGGCCGCTATGCCAGTTGGAAGATGAGCCATGGAAGGCTCCAAAATCCTTACTATACACTGTACATTCTTTTAGGTGAAAAATTCGATGTCATCGGATACACTTCAGTCTTAAGATTTCGTTAATACACATCTCAACACATAACCACAGGTGCGCACAGGTCGTAGGTACGCCTAGTTGGGCCGCTGTGGCAGTTGGAAGATGAGCCATGGAAAGGCTCCAAAATCCTTACTATAAACTGTACATTTTTTTAGGTGAAAAATTCGATGTCGTCGGATCCACTCCAGTCTTTGGATTTCGTTAATACACATCTCAACACATAACCACAGGTGCGCACAGGTCGTAGGTACGCCTAGTTGGGCCGCTGTGGCAGTTGGAAGATGAGCCATGGAAAGGCTCCAAAATCCTTACTATACACTGTACATTTTTTTAGGTGAAAAATTCGATGTCGTCGGATCCACTCCAGTCTTTGGATTTCGTTAATACACATCTCAACACATAACCACAGGTGCGCACAGGTCGTAGGTACGCCTAGTTGGGCCGCTATGCCAGTTGGAAGATGAGCCATGGAAGGCTCCAAAATCCTTACTATACACTGTACATTCTTTTAGGTGAAAAATTCGATGTCATCGGATACACTTCAGTCTTTAGATTTCGTTAATACACATCTCAACACATAACCACAGGTGCGCACAGGTCGTAGGTACGCCTAGTTGGGCCGCTGTGGCAGTTGGAAGATGAGCCATGGAAAGGCTCCAAAATCCTTACTATACACTGTACATTTTTTTAGGTGAAAAATTCGATGTCGTCGGATCCACTCCCGTCTTTGGATTTCGTTAATAGACATCTCAACACATAACCACAGGTGCTCACAGGTCGTAGGTACGCCTAGTTGGGCCGCTGTGGCAGTTGGAAGAAGAGTCATGGAAAGGCTCTAAAATCCTTACTATACACTGTACATTTTTTTAGGTGAAAAATTCGATGTCGTCGGATCCACTCCAGTCTTTGGATTTCGTTAATACACATCTCAACACATAACCACAGGTGCGCACAGGTCGTTGGTACGCCTAGTTGGGCCGCTATGCCAGTTGGAAGATGAGCCATGGAAGGCTCCAAAATCCTTACTATACACTGAACATTTTTTTAGGTGAAAAATTCGATGTCGTCGGATCCACTCCAGTCTTTGGATTTCGTTAATACACATCTCAACACATAACCACAGGTGCGCACAGGTCGTAGGTACGCCTAGTTGGGCCGCTGTGGCAGTTGGAAGAAGAGCCATGGAAAGGCTCCAAAATCCTTAATATACACTGTACATTTTTTTAGGTGAAAAATTCGATGTCGTCGGATCCACTCCAGTCTTTGGATTTCGTTAATACACATCTCAACACATAACCACAGGTGCGCACAGGTCGTAGGTACGCCTAGTTGGGCCGCTGTGCCAGTTGGAAGATGAGCCATGGAAGGCTCCAAAATCCTTACTATACACTGTACATTTTTTTAGGTGAAAAATTCGATGTCGTCGGATCCACTCCAGTCTTTGGATTTCGTTAATAGACATCTCAACACATAACCACAGGTGCGCACAGGTCGTAGGTACGCCTAGTTGGGCCGCTATGCCAGTTGGAAGATGAGCCATGGAAGGCTCCAAAATCCTTACTATACACTGTACATTTTTTTAGGTGAAAAATTCGATGTCGTCGGATCCACTCCAGTCTTTGGATTTCGTTAATAGACATCTCAACACATAACCACAGGTGCGCACAGGTCGTAGGTACGCCTAGTTGGGCCGCTATGCCAGTTGGAAGATGAGCCATGGAAGGCTCCAAAATCCTTACTATACACTGTACATTTTTTTAGGTGAAAAATTCGATGTCGTCGGATCCACTCCAGTCTTTGGATTTCGTTAATACACATCTCAACACATAACCACAGGTGCGCACAGGTCGTAGGTACGCCTAGTTGGGCCGCTATGCCAGTTGGAAGATGAGCCATGGAAGGCTCCAAAATCCTTACTATACACTGTACATTCTTTTAGGTGAAAAATTCGATGTCATCGGATACACTTCAGTCTTAAGATTTCGTTAATACACATCTCAACACATAACCACAGGTGCGCACAGGTCGTAGGTACGCCTAGTTGGGCCGCTGTGGCAGTTGGAAGATGAGCCATGGAAAGGCTCCAAAATCCTTACTATAAACTGTACATTTTTTTAGGTGAAAAATTCGATGTCGTCGGATCCACTCCAGTCTTTGGATTTCGTTAATACACATCTCAACACATAACCACAGGTGCGCACAGGTCGTAGGTACGCCTAGTTGGGCCGCTGTGGCAGTTGGAAGATGAGCCATGGAAAGGCTCCAAAATCCTTACTATACACTGTACATTTTTTTAGGTGAAAAATTCGATGTCGTCGGATCCACTCCAGTCTTTGGATTTCGTTAATACACATCTCAACACATAACCACAGGTGCGCACAGGTCGTAGGTACGCCTAGTTGGGCCGCTATGCCAGTTGGAAGATGAGCCATGGAAGGCTCCAAAATCCTTACTATACACTGTACATTCTTTTAGGTGAAAAATTCGATGTCATCGGATACACTTCAGTCTTTAGATTTCGTTAATACACATCTCAACACATAACCACAGGTGCGCACAGGTCGTAGGTACGCCTAGTTGGGCCGCTGTGGCAGTTGGAAGATGAGCCATGGAAAGGCTCCAAAATCCTTACTATACACTGTACATTTTTTTAGGTGAAAAATTCGATGTCGTCGGATCCACTCCAGTCTTTGGATTTCGTTAATACACATCTCAACACATAACCACAGGTGCGCATAGGTCGTAGGTACGCCTAGTTGGGCCGCTGTGGCAGTTGGAAGAAGAGTCATGGAAAGGCTCTAAAATCCTTACTATACACTGTACATTTTTTTAGGTGAAAAATTCGATGTCGTCGGATCCACTCCAGTCTTTGGATTTCGTTAATACACATCTCAACACATAACCACAGGTGCGCACAGGTCGTAGGTACGCCTAGTTGGGCCGCTATGCCAGTTGGAAGATGAGCCATGGAAGGCTCCAAAATCCTTACTATACACTGTACATTCTTTTAGGTGAAAAATTCGATGTCATCGGATACACTTCAGTCTTTAGATTTCGTTAATACACATCTCAACACATAACCACAGGTGCGCACAGGTCGTAGGTACGCCTAGTTGGGCCGCTGTGGCAGTTGGAAGATGAGCCATGGAAAGGCTCCAAAATCCTTACTATACACTGTACATTTTTTTAGGTGAAAAATTCGATGTCGTCGGATCCACTCCAGTCTTTGGATTTCGTTAATACACATCTCAACACATAACCACAGGTGCGCACAGGTCGTAGGTACGCCTAGTTGGGCCGCTGTGGCAGTTGGAAGAAGAGTCATGGAAAGGCTCTAAAATCCTTACTATACACTGTACATTTTTTTAGGTGAAAAATTCGATGTCGTCGGATCCACTCCAGTCTTTGGATTTCGTTAATACACATCTCAACACATAACCACAGGTGCGCACAGGTCGTAGGTACGCCTAGTTGGGCCGCTGTGGCAGTTGGAAGAAGAGTCATGGAAAGGCTCTAAAATCCTTACTATACACTGTACATTTTTTTAGGTGAAAAATTCGATGTCGTCGGATCCACTCCAGTCTTTGGATTTCGTTAATACACATCTCAACACATAACCACAGGTGCGCACAGGTCGTAGGTACGCCTAGTTGGGCCGCTATGCCAGTTGGAAGATGAGCCATGGAAGGCTCCAAAATCCTTACTATACACTGAACATTTTTTTAGGTGAAAAATTCGATGTCGTCGGATCCACTCCAGTCTTTGGATTTCGTTAATACACATCTCAACACATAACCACAGGTGCGCACAGGTCGTAGGTACTCCTAGTTGGGCCGCTATGCCAGTTGGAAGATGAGCCATGGAAGGCTAAAAAATCCTTACTATACACTGTACATTTTTTTAGGTGAAAAATTCGATGTCGTCGGATCCACTCCCGTCTTTGGATTTCGTTAATAGACATCTCAACACATAACCACAGGTGCGCACAGGTCGTAGGTACGCCTAGTTGGGCCGCTGTGGCAGTTGGAAGAAGAGTCATGGAAAGGCTCTAAAATCCTTACACTGTACATTTTTTTAGGTGAAAAATTCGATGTCGTCGGATCCACTCCAGTCTTTGGATTTCGTTAATACACATCTCAACACATAACCACAGGTGTGCACAGGTCGTAGGTACGCCTAGTTGGGCCGCTATGCCAGTTGGAAGATGAGCCATGGAAGGCTCCAAAATCCTTACTGTACAGTACACTGTCACTGTACATTTTTTTAGGTAAAAAATTCGATGTCGTCGGATCCACTCCAGTCTTTGGATTTCGTTAATAGACATCTCAACACATAACCACAGGTGCGCACAGGTCGTAGGTACGCCTAGTTGGGCCGCTATGCCAGTTGGAAGATGAGCCATGGAAGGCTCCAAAATCCTTACTATACACTGTACATTTTTTTAGGTGAAAAATTCGATGTCGTCGGATCCACTCCAGTCTTTGGATTTCGTTAATAGACATCTCAACACATAACCACAGGTGCGCACAGGTCGTAGGTACGCCTAGTTGGGCCGCTATGCCAGTTGGAAGATGAGCCATGGAAGGCTCCAAAATCCTTACTATACACTGTACATTCTTTTAGGTGAAAAATTCGATGTCGTCGGATCCACTCCAGTCTTTGGATTTCGTTAATACACATCTCAACACATAACCACAGGTGCGCACAGGTCGTAGGTACGCCTAGTTGGGCCGCTGTGGCAGTTGGAAGATGAGCCATGGAAAGGCTCCAAAATCCTTACTATACACTGTACATTTTTTTAGGTGAAAAATTCGATGTCGTCGGATCCACTCCAGTCTTTGGATTTCGTTAATACACATCTCAACACATAACCACAGGTGCGCACAGGTCGTAGGTACGCCTAGTTGGGCCGCTATGCCAGTTGGAAGATGAGCCATGGAAGGCTCCAAAATCCTTACTATACACTGTACATTTTTTTAGGTGAAAAATTCGATGTCGTCGGATCCACTCCAGTCTTTGGATTTCGTTAATAGACATCTCAACACATAACCACAGGTGCGCACAGGTCGTAGGTACGCCTAGTTGGGCCGCTATGCCAGTTGGAAGATGAGCCATGGAAGGCTCCAAAATCCTTACTATACACTGTACATTCTTTTAGGTGAAAAATTCGATGTCATCGGATACACTCCAGTCTTTAGATTTCGTTAATACACATCTCAACACATAACCACAGGTCGTAGGTACGCCTAGTTGGGCCGCTGTGGCAGTTGGAAGATGAGCCATGGAAAGGCTCCAAAATAATACATTTTTTTAGGTGAAAAATTCGATGTCGTCGGATCCACTCCAGTCTTTGGATTTCGTTAATAGACATCTCAACACATAACCACAGGTGCGCACAGGTCGTAGGTACGCCTAGTTGGGCCGCTATGCCAGTTGGAAGATGAGCCATGGAAGGCTCCAAAATCCTTACTATACACTGTACATTCTTTTAGGTGAAAAATTCGATGTCGTCGGATCCACTCCAGTCTTTGGATTTCGTTAATACACATCTCAACACATAACCACAGGTGCGCACAGGTCGTAGGTACGCCTAGTTGGGCCGCTGTGGCAGTTGGAAGAAGAGTCATGGAAAGGCTCTAAAATCCTTACTATACACTGTACATTTTTTTAGGTGAAAAATTCGATGTCGTCGGATCCACTCCAGTCTTTGGATTTCGTTAATAGACATCTCAACACATAACCACAGGTGCGCACAGGTCGTAGGTACGCCTAGTTGGGCCGCTATGCCAGTTGGAAGATGAGCCATGGAAGGCTCCAAAATCTTTACTATACACTGTACATTCTTTTAGGTGAAAAATTCGATGTCATCGGATACACTCCAGTCTTTAGATTTCGTTAATACACATCTCAACACATAACCACAGGTGCGCACAGGTCGTAGGTACGCCTAGTTGGGCCGCTGTGGCAGTTGGAAGATGAGCCATGGAAAGGCTCCAAAATCCTTACTATACACTGTACATTTTTTTAGGTGAAAAATTCGACGTCGTCGGATCCACTCCAGTCTTTGGATTTCGTTAATACACATCTCAACACATAACCACAGGTGCGCACAGGTCGTAGGTACGCCTAGTTGGGCCGCTATGCCAGTTGGAAGATGAGCCATGGAAGGCTCCAAAATCCTTACTATACACTGTACATTTTTTTAGGTGAAAAATTCGATGTCGTCGGATCCACTCCAGTCTTTGGATTTCGTTAATAGACATCTCAACACATAACCACAGGTGCGCACAGGTCGTAGGTACGCCTAGTTGGGCCGCTATGCCAGTTGGAAGATGAGCCATGGAAGGCTCCAAAATCCTTACTATACACTGTACATTCTTTTAGGTGAAAAATTCGATGTCATCGGATACACTCCAGTCTTTAGATTTCGTTAATACACATCTCAACACATAACCACAGGTCGTAGGTACGCCTAGTTGGGCCGCTGTGGCAGTTAGAAGATGAGCCATGGAAAAGCTCCAAAATAATACATTTTTTTAGGTGAAAAATTCGATGTCGTCGGATCCACTCCAGTCTTTGGATTTCGTTAATAGACATCTCAACACATAACCACAGGTGCGCACAGGTCGTAGGTACGCCTAGTTGGGCCGCTATGCCAGTTGGAAGATGAGCCATGGAAGGCTCCAAAATCCTTACTATACACTGTACATTTTTTTAGGTGAAAAATTCGATGTCGTCGGATCCACTCCAGTCTTTGGATTTCGTTAATACACATCTCAACACATAACCACAGGTGCGCACAGGTCGTAGGAACGCCTAGTTGGGCCGCTATGCCAGTTGGAAGATGAGCCATGGAAAGGCTCTAAAATCCTTACTATACACTGTACATTTTTTTAGGTGAAAAAATCGATGTCGTCGGATCCACTAAAGTCTTTGGATTTCGTTAATACACATCTCAACACATAACCACAGGTGCGCACAGGTCGTAGGTACGCCTAGTTGGGCCGCTGTGGCAGTTGGAAGAAGAGCCATGGAAAGGCTCTAAAATCCTTACTATACACTGTACATTTTTTTAGGTGAAAAAATCGATGTCGTCGGATCCACTCCAGTCTTTGGATTTCGTTAATACACATCTCAACACATAACCACAGGTGCGCACAGGTCGTAGGTACGCCTAGTTGGGCCGCTATGGCAGTTGGAAGATGAGCCATGGAAGGCTCCAAAATCCTTAATATACACTGTACATTTTTTTAGGTGAAAAATTCGATGTCGTCGGATCCACTCCAGTCTTTGGATTTCGTTAATACACATCTCAACACATAACCACAGGTGCGCACAGGTCGTAGGTACGCCTAGTTGGGCCGCTATGCCAGTTGGAAGATGAGCCATGGAAAGGCTCTAAAATCCTTACTATACACTGTACATTTTTTTAGGTGAAAAAATCGATGTCGTCGGATCCACTCCAGTCTTTGGATTTCGTTAATACACATCTCAACACATAACCACAGGTGCGCACAGGTCGTAGGTACTCCTAGTTGGGCCGCTATGCCAGTTGGAAGATGAGCCATGGAAGGCTAAAAAATCCTTACTATACACTGTACATTTTTTTAGGTGAAAAATTCGATGTCGTCGGATCCACTCCCGTCTTTGGATTTCGTTAATAGACATCTCAACACATAACCACAGGTGCGCACAGGTCGTAGGTACGCCTAGTTGGGCCGCTGTGGCAGTTGGAAGAAGAGTCATGGAAAGGCTCTAAAATCCTTACACTGTACATTTTTTTAGGTGAAAAATTCGATGTCGTCGGATCCACTCCAGTCTTTGGATTTCGTTAATACACATCTCAACACATAACCACAGGTGCGCACAGGTCGTAGGTACGCCTAGTTGGGCCGCTGTGGCAGTTGGAAGATGAGCCATGGAAGGCTCCAAAATCCTTACTATACACTGAACATTTTTTTAGGTGAAAAATTCGATGTCGTCGGATCCACTCCAGTCTTTGGATTTCGTTAATAGACATCTCAACACATAACCACAGGTGCGCACAGGTCGTAGGTACGCCTAGTTGGGCCGCTATGCCAGTTGGAAGATGAGCCATGGAAGGCTCCAAAATCCTTACTATACACTGAACATTTGTTTAGGTGAAAAATTCGATGTCGTCGGATCCACTCCAGTCTTTGGATTTCGTTAATACACATCTCAACACATAACCACAGGTGCGCACAGGTCGTAGGTACGCCTAGTTGGGCCGCTGTGGCAGTTGGAAGAAGAGCCATGGAAAGGCTCCAAAATCCTTAATATACACTGTACATTTTTTTAGGTGAAAAATTCGATGTCGTCGGATCCACTCCAGTCTTTGGATTTCGTTAATACACATCTCAACACATAACCACAGGTGCGCACAGGTCGTAGGTACGCCTAGTTGGGCCGCTATGCCAGTTGGAAGATGAGCCATGGAAGGCTCCAAAATCCTTACTATACACTGTACATTTTTTTAGGTGAAAAATTCGATGTCGTCGGATCCACTCCAGTCTTTGGATTTCGTTAATAGACATCTCAACACATAACCACAGGTGCGCACAGGTCGTAGGTACGCCTAGTTGGGCCGCTATGCCAGTTGGAAGATGAGCCATGGAAGGCTCCAAAATCCTTACTATACACTGTACATTTTTTTAGGTGAAAAATTCGATGTCGTCGGATCCACTCCAGTCTTTGGATTTCGTTAATAGACATCTCAACACATAACCACAGGTGCGCACAGGTCGTAGGTACGCCTAGTTGGGCCGCTATGCCAGTTGGAAGATGAGCCATGGAAGGCTCCAAAATCCTTACTATACACTGTACATTCTTTTAGGTGAAAAATTCGATGTCATTGGATACACTCCAGTCTTTAGATTTCGATAATACACATCTCAACACATAACCACAGGTGCGCACAGGTCGTAGGTACGCCTAGTTGGGCCGCTGTGGCAGTTGGAAGATGAGCCATGGAAAGGCTCCAAAATCCTTACTATACACTGTACATTTTTTTAGGTGAAAAATTCGATGTCGTCGGATCCACTCCAGTCTTTGGATTTCGTTAATACACATCTCAACACATAACCACAGGTGCGCACAGGTCGTAGGTACGCCTAGTTGGGCCGCTATGCCAGTTGGAAGATGAGCCATGGAAGGCTCCAAAATCCTTACTATACACTGTACATTTTTTTAGGTGAAAAATTCGATGTCGTCGGATCCACTCCAGTCTTTGGATTTCGTTAATAGACATCTCAACACATAACCACAGGTGCGCACAGGTCGTAGGTACGCCTAGTTGGGCCGCTATGCCAGTTGGAAGATGAGCCATGGAAGGCTCCAAAATCCTTACTATACACTGTACATTCTTTTAGGTGAACAATTCGATGTCATCGGATACACTCCAGTCTTTAGATTTCGTTAATACACATCTCAACACATAACCACAGGTGCGCACAGGTCGTAGGTACGCCTAGTTGGGCCGCTGTGGCAGTTGGAAGATGAGCCATGGAAAGGCTCCAAAATCCTTACTACACACTGTACATTTTTTTAGGTGAAAAATTCGATGTCGTCGGATCCACTCCAGTCTTTGGATTTCGTTAATACACATCTCAACACATAACCACAGGTGCCCACAGGTCGTAGGTACGCCTAGTTGGGCCGCTGTGGCAGTTGGAAGAAGAGCCATTTAAAGGCTCTGAAATCCTTACTATACACTGTACATTTTTTTAGGTGAAAAATTCGATGTCGTCGGATCCACTCCAGTCTTTGGATTTCGTTAATACACATCTCAACACATAACCACAGGTGCGCACAGGTCGTAGGTACGCCTAGTTGGGCCGCTGTGGCAGTTGGAAGAAGAGCCATGGAAAGGCTCCAAAATCCTTAATATACACTGTACATTTTTTTAGGTGAAAAATTCGATGTCGTCGGATCCACTCCAGTCTTTGGATTTCGTTAATAGACATCTCAACACATAACCACAGGTGCGCACAGGTCGTAGGTACGCCTAGTTGGGCCGCTATGCCAGTTGGAAGATGAGCCATGGAAGGCTCCAAAATCCTTACTATACACTGTACATTTTTTTAGGTGAAAAATTCGATGTCGTCGGATCCACTCCAGTCTTTGGATTTCGTTAATACACATCTCAACACATAACCACAGGTGCGCACAGGTCGTAGGTACGCCTAGTTGGGCCGCTGTGGCAGTTGAAAGAAGAGCCATGGAAAGGCTCTAAAATCCTTACTATACACTGTACATTTTTTTAGGTGAACAATTCGATGTCGTCGGATCCACTCCAGTCTTTGGATTTCGTTAATAGACATCTCAACACATAACCACAGGTGCGCACAGGTCGTAGGTACGCCTAGTTGGGCCGCTATGGCAGTTGGAAGATGAGCCATGGAAGGCTCCAAAATCCTTACTATACACTGTACATTTTTTTGGTGAAAAATTCGATGTCGTCGGATCCACTCCAGTCTTCGGATTTCGTTAATACACATCTCAACACATAACCACAGGTGCGCACAGGTCGTAGGTACGCCTAGTTGGGCCGCTGTGGCAGTTGGAAGATGAGCCATGGAAAGGCTCCAAAATCCTTACTATACACTGTACATTTTTTTAGGTGAAAAATTCGATGTCGTCGGATCCACTCCAGTCTTTGGATTTCGTTAATACACATCTCAACACATAACCACAGGTGCGCACAGGTCGTAGGTACGCCTAGTTGGGCCGCTATGCCAGTTGGAAGATGAGCCATGGAAGGCTCCAAAATCCTTACTATACACTGTACATTTTTTTAGGTGAAAAATTCGATGTCGTCGGATCCACTCCAGTCTTTGGATTTCGTTAATAGACATCTCAACACATAACCACAGGTGCGCACAGGTCGTAGGTACGCCTAGTTGGGCCGCTATGCCAGTTGGAAGATGAGCCATGGAAGGCTCCAAAATCCTTACTATACACTGTACATTCTTTTAGGTGAAAAATTCGATGTCATCGGATACACTCCAGTCTTTAGATTTCGTTAATACACATCTCAACACATAACCACAGGTGCGCACAGGTCGTAGGTACGCCTAGTTGGGCCGCTGTGGCAGTTGGAAGATGAGCCATGGAAAGGCTCCAAAATCCTTACTATACACTGTACATTTTTTTAGGTGAAAAATTCGATGTCGTCGGATCCACTCCAGTCTTTGGATTTCGTTAATACACATCTCAACACATAACCACAGGTGCGCACAGGTCGTAGGTACGCCTAGTTGGGCCGCTGTGGCAGTTGGAAGAAGAGTCATGGAAAGGCTCCAAAATCCTTACTATACACTGAACATTTTTTTAGGTGAAAAATTCGATGTCGTCGGATCCACTCCAGTCTTTGGATTTCGTTAATAGACATCTCAACACATAACCACAGGTGCGCACAGGTCGTAGGTACGCCTAGTTGGGCCGCTGTGCCAGTTGGAAGATGAGCCATGGAAGGCTCCAAAATCCTTACTATACACTGTACATTTTTTTAGGTGAAAAATTCGATGTCGTCGGATCCACTCCAGTCTTTGGATTTCGTTAATACACATCTCAACACATAACCACAGGTGCGCACAGGTCGTAGGTACGCCTAGTTGGGCCGCTGTGGCAGTTGGAAGATGAGCCATGGAAGGCTCCAAAATCCTTACTATACACTGAACATTTTTTTAGGTGAAAAATTCGATGTCGTCGGATCCACTCCAGTCTTTGGATTTCGTTAATAGACATCTCAACACATAACCACAGGTGCGCACAGGTCGTAGGTACGCCTAGTTGGGCCGCTATGGCAGTTGGAAGAAGAGCCATGGAAAGGCTCTAAGATCCTTACTATACACTGTACATTTTTTTAGGTGAAAAAATCGATGTCGTCGGATCCACTCCAGTCTTTGGATTTCGTTAATACACATCTCAACACATAACCACAGGTGCGCACAGGTCGTAGGTACGCCTAGTTGGGCCGCTATGCCAGTTGGAAGATGAGCCATGGAAGGCTCCAAAATCCTTACTATACACTGAACATTTTTTTAGGTGAAAAATTCGATGTCGTCGGATCCACTCCAGTCTTTGGATTTCGTTAATACACATCTCAACACATAACCACAGGTGCGCACAGGTCGTAGGTACGCCTAGTTGGGCCGCTGTGGCAGTTGGAAGAAGAGCCACGGAAAGGCTCCAAAATCCTTAATATACACTGTACATTTTTTTAGGTGAAAAATTCGATGTCGTCGGATCCACTCCAGTCTTTGGATTTCGTTAATACACATCTCAACACATAACCACAGGTGCGCACAGGTCGTAGGTACGCCTAGTTGGGCCGCTATGCCAGTTGGAAGATGAGCCATGGAAAGGCTCTAAAATCCTTACTATACACTGTACATTTTTTTAGGTGAACAAATCGATGTCGTCGGATCCACTCCAGTCTTTGGATTTCGTTAATACACATCTCAACACATAACCACAGGTGCGCACATGTCGTAGGTACGCCTAGTTGGGCCGCTATGCCAGTTGGAAGATGAGCCATGGAAGGCTCCAAAATCCTTACTATACACTGTACATTTTTTTAGGTGTAAAATTCGATGTCGTCGGATCCACTCCAGTCTTTGGATTTCGTTAATAGACATCTCAACACATAACCACAGGTGCGCACAGGTCGTAGGTACGCCTAGTTGGGCCGCTATGCCAGTTGGAAGATGAGCCATGGAAGGCTCCAAAATCCTTACTATACACTGTACATTTTTTTAGGTGAAAAATTCGATGTCGTCGGATCCACTCCAGTCTTTGGATTTCGTTAATAGACATCTCAACACATAACCACAGGTGCGCACAGGTCGTAGGTACGCCTAGTTGGGCCGCTGTGGCAGTTGGAAGATGAGCCATGGAAGGCTCCAAAATCCTTAATATACACTGTACATTTTTTTAGGTGAAAAATTCGATGTCGTCGGATCCACTCCAGTCTTTGGATTTCGTTAATACACATCTCAACACATAACCACAGGTGCGCACAGGTCGTAGGTACGCCTAGTTGGGCCGCTGTGGCAGTTGGAAGAAGAGTCATGGAAAGGCTCTAAAATCCTTACTATACACTGTACATTTTTTTAGGTGAAAAATTCGATGTCGTCGGATCCACTCCAGTCTTTGGATTTCGTTAATACACATCTCAACACATAACCACAGGTGCGCACAGGTCGTAGGTACGCCTAGTTGGGCCGCTGTGGCAGTTGGAAGAAGAGTCATGGAAAGGCTCTAAAATCCTTACTATACACTGTACATTTTTTTAGGTGAAAAATTCGATGTCGTCGGATCCACTCCAGTCTTTGGATTTCGTTAATACACATCTCAACACATAACCACAGGTGCGCACAGGTCGTAGGTACGCCTAGTTGGGCCGCTGTGGCAGTTGGAAGAAGAGCCATGGAAAGGCTCCAAAATCCTTAATATACACTGTACATTTTTTTAGGTGAAAAATTCGATGTCGTCGGATCCACTCCAGTCTTTGGATTTCGTTAATACACATCTCAACACATAACCACAGGTCGTAGGTACGCCTAGTTGGGCCGCTATGCCAGTTGGAAGATGAGCCATGGAAGGCTCCAAAATCCTTACTATACACTGAACATTTTTTTAGGTGAAAAATTCGATGTCGTCGGATCCACTCCAGTCTTTGGATTTCGTTAATACACATCTCAACACATAATCACAGGTGCGCACAGGTCGTAGGTACGACTAGTTGGGCCGCTATGGCAGTTGGAAGATGAGCCATGGAAGGCTCCAAAATCCTTACTATACACTGTACATTTTTTTAGGTGAAAAATTCGATGTCGTCGGATCCACTCCAGTCTTTGGATTTCGTTAATACACATCTCAACACATAACCACAGGTGCGCACAGGTCGTAGGTACGCCTAGTTGGGCCGCTATGCCAGTTGGAAGATGAGCCATGGAAGGCTCCAAAATCCTTACTATACACTGTACATTTTTTTAGGTGAAAAATTCGATGTCGTCGGATCCACTCCAGTCTTTGGATTTCGTTAATAGACATCTCAACACATAACCACAGGTGCGCACAGGCCGTAGGTACGCCTAGTTGGGCCGCTGTGGCAGTTGGAAGATGAGCCATGGAAGGCTCCAAAATCCTTAATATACACTGTACATTTTTTTAGGTGAAAAATTCGATGTCGTCGGATCCACTCCAGTCTTTGGATTTCGTTAATACACATCTCAACACATAACCACAGGTGCGCACAGGTCGTAGGTACGCCTAGTTGGGCCGCTGTGGCAGTTGGAAGAAGAGTCA
The DNA here is from genome assembly GCA_907269125.1 of Eristalis pertinax. Lineage (NCBI taxonomy): Eukaryota > Metazoa > Arthropoda > Insecta > Diptera > Syrphidae > Eristalis > Eristalis pertinax. Next base: position 31,868 of record CAJSMF010000172.1, on the reverse strand, counting down.
TGGAAAGGCTCTAAAATCCTTACTATACACTGTACATTTTTTTAGGTGAAAAATTCGATGTCGTCGGATCCACTCCAGTCTTTGGATTTCGTTAATACACATCTCAACACATAACCACAGGTGCGCACAGGTCGTAGGTACGCCTAGTTGGGCCGCTGTGGCAGTTGGAAGAAGAGCCATGGAAAGGCTCCAAAATCCTTAATATACACTGTACATTTTTTTAGGTGAAAAATTCGATGTCGTCGGATCCACTCCAGTCTTTGGATTTCGTTAATACACATCTCAACACATAACCACAGGTGCGCACAGGTCGTAGGTACGCCTAGTTGGGCCGCTGTGGCAGTTGGAAGAAGAGTCATGGAAAGGCTCTAAAATCCTTACTATACACTGTACATTTTTTTAGGTGAAAAATTCGATATCGTCGGATCCACTCCAGTCTTTGGATTTCGTTAATACACATCTCAACACAAAACAACAGGTTCGCACAGGTCGTAGGTACGCCTAGTTGGGCCGCTGTGGCAGTTGGAAGAAGAGCCATGGAAAGGCTCTAAGATCCTTACTATACACTGTACATTTTTTTAGGTGAAAAAATCGATGTCGTCGGATCCACTCCAGTCTTTGGATTTCGTTAATACACATCTCAACACATAACCACAGGTGCGCACAGGTCGTAGGTACGCCTAGTTGTACCGCTATGCCAGTTGGAAGATGAGCCATGGAAGGCTCCAAAATCCTTACTATACACTGAACATTTTTTTAGGTGAAAAATTCGATGTCGTCGGATCCACTCCAGTCTTTGGATTTCGTTAATACACATCTCAACACATAACCACAGGTGCGCACAGGTCGTAGGTACGCCTAGTTGGGCCGCTGTGGCAGTTGGAAGAAGAGCCATGGAAAGGCTCCAAAATCCTTAATATACACTGTACATTTTTTTAGGTGAAAAATTCGATGTCGTCGGATCCACTCCAGTCTTTGGATTTCGTTAATACACATCTCAACACATAACCACAGGTGCGCACAGGTCGTAGGTACGCCTAGTTGGGCCGCTGTGGCAGTTGAAAGAAGAGCCATGGAAAGGCTCTAAAATCCTTAGTATACACTGTACATTTTTTTAGGTGAAAAATTCGATGTCGTCGGATCCACTCCAGTCTTTGGATTTCGTTCAAAAACATCTCAACACATAACCACAGGTGCGCACAGGTCGTAGGTACGCCTAGTTGGGCCGCTATGGCAGTTGGAAGATGAGCCATGGAAGGCTCCAAAATCCTTACTATACACTGTACATTTTTTAGGTGAAAAATTCGATGTCGTCGGATCCACTCCAGTCTTTGGATTTCCTTAATACACATCTCAACACATAACCACAGGTGCGCACAGGTCGTAGGTACGCCTAGTTGGGCCGCTATGGCAGTTGGAAGAAGAGCCATGGAAAGGCTCTAAAATCCTTACTATTCACTGTACATTTTTTTAGGTGAAAAATTCGATGTCGTCGGATCCACTCCAGTCTTTGGATTTCGTTAACACACATCTCAACACATAACCACAGGTGCGCACAGGTCGTAGGTACGCCTAGTTGGGCCGCTATGCCAGTTGGAAGATGAGCCATGGAAGGCTCCAAAATCCTTACTATACACTGAACATTTTTTTAGGTGAAAAATTCGATGTCGTCGGATCCACTCCAGTCTTTGGATTTCGTTAATACACATCTCAACACATAACCACAGGTGCGCACAGGTCGTAGGTACGCCTAGTTGGGCCGCTATGCCAGTTGGAAGATGAGCCATGGAAGGCTCCAAAATCCTTACTATACACTGTACATTTTTTTGGTGAAAAATTCGATGTCGTCGGATCCACTCCAGTCTTTGGATTTCGTTAATACACATCTCAACACATAACCACAGGTGCGCACAGGTCGTAGGTACGCCTAGTTGGGCCGCTGTGGCAGTTGGAAGATGAGCATTGGAAGGCTCCAAAATCCTTACTATACACTGTACATTTTTTTAGGTGAAAAATTCGATGTCGTCGGATCCACTCCAGTCTTTGGATTTCGTTAATACACATCTCAACACATAACCACAGGTGCGCACAGGTCGTAGGTACGCCTAGTTGGGCCACTGTGCCAGTTGGAAGATGAGCCATGGAAGGCTCCAAAATCCTTACTATACACTGTACATTTTTTTAGGTGAAAAATTCGATGTCGTCGGATCCACTCCAGTCTTTGGATTTCGTTAATACACATCTCAACACATAACCACAGGTGCGCACAGGTCGTAGGTACGCCTAGTTGGGCCGCTGTGCCAGTTGGAAGATGAGCCATGGAAGGCTCCAAAATCCTTACTATACACTGTACATTTTTTTAGGTGAAAAATTCGATGTCGTCGGATCCACTCCAGTCTTTGGATTTCGTTAATACACATCTCAACACATAACCACAGGTGCGCACAGGTCGTAGGTACGCCTAGTTGGGCCGCTGTGGCAGTTGGAAGAAGAGCCATGGAAAGGCTCTAAAATCCTTACTATACACTGTACATTTTTTTAGGTGAAAAATTCGATGTCGTCGGATCCATTCCAGTCTTTGGATTTCGTTAATACACATCTCAACACATAACCACAGGTGCGCACAGGTCGTAGGTACGCCTAGTTGGGCCGCTGTGGCAGTTGGAAGAAGAGCCATGGAAAGGCTCTAAAATCCTTACTATACACTGTACATTTTTTTAGGTGAAAAATTCGATGTCGTCGGATCCACTCCAGTCTTTGGATTTCGTTAATACACATCTCAACACATAACCACAGGTGCGCACAGGTCGTAGGTACGCCTAGTTGGGCCGCTATGCCAGTTGGAAGATGAGCCATGGAAGGCTCCAAAATCCTTACTATACACTGAACATTTTTTTAGGTGAAAAATTCGATGTCGTCGGATCCACTCCAGTCTTTGGATTTCGTTAATACACATCTCAACACATAACCACAGGTGCGCACAGGTCGTAGGTACGCCTAGTTGGGCTGCTATGCCAGTTGGAAAATGAGCCATGGAAAGGCTCTAAAATCCTTACTATACACTGTACATTTTTTTAGGTGAAAAATTCGATGTCGTCGGATCCTATCCAGTCTTTGGATTTCGTTAATACACATCTCAACACATAACCACAGGTCGTAGGTACGCCTAGTTGGGCCGCTGTGGCAGTTGGAAGAAGAGCCATGGAAAGGCTCTAAGATCCTTACTATACACTGAACATTTTTTTAGGTGAAAAATTCGATGTCGTCGGATCCACTCCAGTCTTTGGATTTCGTTAATACACATCTCAACACATAACCACAGGTGCGCACAGGTCGTAGGTACGCCTAGTTGGGCCGCTATGGCAGTTGGAAGATGAGCCATGGAAGGCTCCAAAATCCTTACTATACACTGTACATTTTTTTAGGTGAAAAATTCGATGTCGTCGGATCCACTCCAGTCTTTGGATTTCGTTAATAGACATCTCAACACATAACCACAGGTGCGCACAGGTCGTAGGTACGCCTAGTTGGGCCGCTATGCCAGTTGGAAGATGAGCCATGGAAGGCTCCAAAATCCTTACTATACACTGTACATTTTTTTAGGTGAAAAATTCGATGTCGTCGGATCCACTCCAGTCTTTGGATTTCGTTAATACACATCTCAACACATAACCACAGGTGCGCACAGGTCGTAGGTACGCCTAGTTGGGCCGCTGTGGCAGTTGAAAGAAGAGCCATGGAAAGGCTCTAAAATCCTTACTATACACTGTACATTTTTTTAGGTGAAAAATTCGATGTCGTCGGATCCACTCCAGTCTTTGGATTTCGTTAATAGACATCTCAACACATAACCACAGGTGCGCACAGGTCGTAGGTACGCCTAGTTGGGCCGCTATGGCAGTTGGAAGATGAGCCATGGAAGGCTCCAAAATCCTTACTATACACTGTACATTTTTTTGGTGAAAAATTCGATGTCGTCGGATCCACTCCAGTCTTTGGATTTCGTTAATGCACATCTCAACACATAACCACAGGTGCGCACAGGTCGTAGGTACGCCTAGTTGGGCCGCTGTGCCAGTTGGAAGATGAGCCATGGAAGGCTCCAAAATCTTTACTATACACTGTACATTTTTTTAGGTGAAAAATTCGATGTCGTCGGATCCACTCCAGTCTTTGGATTTCGTTAATACACATCTCAACACATAACCACAGGTGCGCACAGGTCGTAGGTACGCCTAGTTGGGCCGCTGTGGCAGTTGAAAGAAGAGCCATGGAAAGGCTCTAAAATCCTTACTATACACTGTACATTTTTTTAGGTGAAAAATTCGATGTCGTCGGATCCACTCCAGTCTTTGGATTTCGTTAATAGACATCTCAACACATAACCACAGGTGCGCACAGGTCGTAGGTACGCTTAGTTGGGCCGCTATGGCAGTTGGAAGATGAGCCATGGAAGGCTCCAAAATCCTTACTATACACTGTACATTTTTTTGGTGAAAAATTCGATGTCGTCGGATCCACTCCAGTCTTTGGATTTCGTTAATGCACATCTCAACACATAACCACAGGTGCGCACAGGTCGTAGGTACGCCTAGTTGGGCCGCTGTGCCAGTTGGAAGATGAGCCATGGAAGGCTCCAAAATCCTTACTATACACTGTACATTTTTTTAGGTGAAAAATTCGATGTCGTCGGATCCACTCCAGTCTTTGGATTTCGTTAATAGACATCTCAACACATAACCACAGGTGCGCACAGGTCGTAGGTACGCCTAGTTGGGCCGCTATGGCAGTTGGAAGATGAGCCATGGAAGGCTCCAAAATCCTTACTATACACTGTACATTTTTTTGGTGAAAAATTCGATGTCGTCGGATCCACTCCAGTCTTTGGATTTCGTTAATGCACATCTCAACACATAACCACAGGTGCGCACAGGTCGTAGGTACGCCTAGTTGGGCCGCTGTGCCAGTTGGAAGATGAGCCATGGAAGGCTCCAAAATCCTTACTATACACTGTACATTTTTTTAGGTGAAAAATTCGATGTCTTCGGATCCACTCCAGTCTTTGGATTTCGTTAATACACATCTCAACACATAACCACAGGTGCGCACAGGTCGTAGGTACGCCTAGTTGGGCCGCTGTGCCAGTTGGAAGATGAGCCATGGAAAGCTCCAAAATCCTTACTATACACTGTACATTTTTTTGGTGAAAAATTCGATGTCGTCGGATCCACTCCAGTCTTTGGATTTCGTTAATGCACATCTCAACACATAACCACAGGTGCGCACAGGTCGTAGGTACGCCTAGTTGGGCCGCTGTGCCAGTTGGAAGATGAGCCATGGAAGGCTCCAAAATCTTTACTGTACATTTTTTTAGGTGAAAAATTCGATGTCGTCGGATCCACTCCAGTCTTTGGATTTCGTTAATACACATCTCAACACATAACCACAGGTGCGCACAGGTCGTAGGTACGCCTAGTTGGGCCGCTGTGGCAGTTGGAAGAAGAGCCAAGGAAAGGCTCTAAAATCCTTACTATACACTGTACATTTTTTTAGGTGAAAAATTCGATGTCGTCGGATCCACTCCAGTCTTTGGATTTCGTTAATAAACATCTCAACACATAACCACAGGTGCGCACAGGTCGTAGGTACGCCTAGTTGGGCCGCTGTGGCAGTTGGAAGAAGAGTCATGGAAAGGCTCTAAAATCCTTACTATACACTGTACATTTTTTTAGGTGAAAAATTCGATGTCGTCGGATCCACTCCAGTCTTTGGATTTCGTTAATACACATCTCAACACATAACCACAGGTGCGCACAGGTCGTAGGTACGCCTAGTTGGGCCGCTGTGGCAGTTGGAAGAAGAGCCATGGAAAGGCTCTAAGATCTTTACTATACACTGAACATTTTTTTAGGTGAAAAATTCGATGTCGTCGGATCCACTCCAGTCTTTGGATTTCGTTAATACACATTTCAACACATAACCACAGGTGCGCACAGGTCGTAGGTACGCCTAGTTGGGCCGCTGTGGCAGTTGGAAGAAGAGCCATGGAAAGGCTCCAAAATCCTTAATATACACTGTACATTTTTTTAGGTGAAAAATTCGATGTCGTCGGATCCACTCCAGTCTTTGGATTTCGTTAATACACATCTCAACACATAACCACAGGTGCGCACAGGTCGTAGGTACGCCTAGTTGGGCCGCTATGCCAGTTGGAAGATGAGCCATGGAAAGGCTCTAAAATCCTTACTATACACTGTACATTTTTTTAGGTGAAAAATCGATGTCGTCGGATCCACTCCAGTCTTTGGATTTCGTTAATACACATCTCAACACATAACCACAGGTGCGCACAGGTCGTAGGTACGCCTAGTTGGGCCGCTATGCCAGTTGGAAGATGAGCCATGGAAGGCTCCAAAATCCTTACTATACACTGTACATTTTTTTAGGTGAAAAAATCGATGTCGTCGGCTCCACTCCAGTCTTTGGATTTCGTTAATACACATCTCAACACATAACCACAGGTGCGCACAGGTCGTAGGTACGCCTAGTTGGGCCGCTATGCCAGTTGGAAGATGAGCCATGGAAGGCTCCAAAATCCTTACTATACACTGAACATTTGTTTAGGTGAAAAATTCGATGTAGTCGGATCCACTCCAGTCTTTGGATTTCGTTAATACACATCTCAACACATAATCACAGGTGCGCACAGGTCGTAGGTACGCCTAGTTGGGCCGCTATGCCAGTTGGAAGATGAGCCATGGAAGGCTCCAAAATCCTTACTATACACTGTACATTTTTTTAGGTGAAAAATTCGATGTCGTCGGATCCACTCCAGTCTTTGGATTTCGTTAATACACATCTCAACACATAACCACAGGTGCGCACAGGTCGTAGGTACGCCTAGTTGGGCCGCTGTGGCAGTTGGAAGAAGAGCCATGGAAAGGCTCTGAAATCCTTACTATACACTGTACATTTTTTTAGGTGAAAAATTCGATGTCGTCGGATCCACTCCAGTCTTTGGATTTCGTTAATACACATCTCAACACATAATCACATTTGCGCACAGGTCGTAGGTACGACTAGTTGGGCCGCTATGGCAGTTGGAAGATGAGCCATGGAAGGCTCCAAAATCCTTACTATACACTGAACATTTGTTTAGGTGAAAAATTCGATGTCGTCGGATCCACTCCAGTCTTTGGATTTCGTTAATACACATCTCAACACATAATCACAGGTGCGCACAGGTCGTAGGTACGCCTAGTTGGGCCGCTATGCCAGTTGGAAGATGAGCCATGGAAGGCTCCAAAATCCTTACTATACACTGTACATTTTTTTAGGTGAAAAATTCGATGTCGTCGGATCCACTCCAGTCTTTGGATTTCGTTAATACACATCTCAACACATAACCACAGGTGCGCACAGGTCGTAGGTACGCCTAGTTGGGCCGCTGTGGCAGTTGGAAGAAGAGCCATGGAAAGGCTCTAAGATCTTTACTATACACTGAACATTTTTTTAGGTGAAAAATTCGATGTCGTCGGATCCACTCCAGTCTTTGGATTTCGTTAATACACATCTCAACACATAACCACAGGTGCGCACAGGTCGTAGGTACGCCTAGTTGGGCCGCTGTGGCAGTTGGAAGAAGAGCCATGGAAAGGCTCCAAAATCCTTAATATACACTGTACATTTTTTTAGGTGAAAAATTCGATGTCGTCGGATCCACTCCAGTCTTTGGATTTCGTTAATACACATCTCAACACATAACCACAGGTGCGCACAGGTCGTAGGTACGCCTAGTTGGGCCGCTATGCCAGTTGGAAGATGAGCCATGGAAAGGCTCTAAAATCCTTACTATACACTGTACATTTTTTTAGGTGAAAAATCGATGTCGTCGGATCCACTCCAGTCTTTGGATTTCGTTAATACACATCTCAACACATAACCACAGGTGCGCACAGGTCGTAGGTACGCCTAGTTGGGCCGCTATGCCAGTTGGAAGATGAGCCATGGAAGGCTCCAAAATCCTTACTATACACTGTACATTTTTTTAGGTGAAAAAATCGATGTCGTCGGCTCCACTCCAGTCTTTGGATTTCGTTAATACACATCTCAACACATAACCACAGGTGCGCACAGGTCGTAGGTACGCCTAGTTGGGCCGCTATGCCAGTTGGAAGATGAGCCATGGAAGGCTCCAAAATCCTTACTATACACTGAACATTTGTTTAGGTGAAAAATTCGATGTCGTCGGATCCACTCCAGTCTTTGGATTTCGTTAATACACATCTCAACACATAATCACAGGTGCGCACAGGTCGTAGGTACGCCTAGTTGGGCCGCTATGCCAGTTGGAAGATGAGCCATGGAAGGCTCCAAAATCCTTACTATACACTGTACATTTTTTTAGGTGAAAAATTCGATGTCGTCGGATCCACTCCAGTCTTTGGATTTCGTTAATACACATCTCAACACATAACCACAGGTGCGCACAGGTCGTAGGTACGCCTAGTTGGGCCGCTGTGGCAGTTGGAAGAAGAGCCATGGAAAGGCTCTGAAATCCTTACTATACACTGTACATTTTTTTAGGTGAAAAATTCGATGTCGTCGGATCCACTCCAGTCTTTGGATTTCGTTAATACACATCTCAACACATAATCACATTTGCGCACAGGTCGTAGGTACGACTAGTTGGGCCGCTATGGCAGTTGGAAGATGAGCCATGGAAGGCTCCAAAATCCTTACTATACACTGTACATTTTTTTAGGTGAAAAATTCGATGTCGTCGGATCCACTCCAGTCTTTGGATTTCGTTAATAGACATCTCAACACATAACCACAGGTGCGCACAGGTCGTAGGTACGCCTAGTTGGGCCGCTATGCCAGTTGGAAGATGAGCCATGGAAGGCTCCAAAATCCTTACTATACACTGTACATTTTTTTAGGTGAAAAATTCGATGTCGTCGGATCCACTCCAGTCTTTGGATTTCGTTAATACACATCTCAACACATAACCACAGGTGCGCACAGGTCGTAGGTACGCCTAGTTGGGCCGCTATGGCAGTTGGAAGATGAGCCATGGAAGGCTCCAAAATCCTTAATATACACTACATTTTTTTAGGTGAAAAATTTGATGTCGTCGGATCCACTCCAGTCTTTGGATTTCGTTAATACACATCTCAACACATAACCACAGGTGCGCACAGGTCGTAGGTACGCCTAGTTGGGCCGCTGTGGCAGTTGGAAGAAGAGCCATGGAAAGGCTCTGAAATCCTTACTATACACTGTACATTTTTTTAGGTGAAAAAATCGATGTCGTCGGATCCACTCCAGTCTTTGGATTTCGTTAATACACATCTCAACACATAACCACAGGTGCGCACAGGTCGTAGGTACTCCTAGTTGGGCCGCTATGCCAGTTGGAAGATGAGCCATGGAAGGCTCCAAAATCCTTACTATACACTGTACATTTTTTTAGGTGAAAAATTCGATGTCGTCGGATCCACTCCAGTCTTTGGATTTCGTTAATAGACATCTCAACACATAACCACAGTTGCGCACAGGTCGTAGGTACGCCTAGTTGGGCCGCTATGGCAGTTGGAAGATGAGCCATGGAAGGCTCCAAAATCCTTAATATATACACTGTACATTTTTTTAGGTGAAAAATTCGATGTCGTCGGATCCACTCCAGTCTTTGGATTTCGTTAATAGACATCTCAACACATAACCACAGGTGCGCACAGGTCGTAGGTACGCCTACTTGGGCCGCTGTGGCAGTTGGAAGAAGAGTCATGGAAAGGCTCTAAAATCCTTACTATACACTGTACATTTTTTTAGGTGAAAAATTCGATGTCGTCGGATCCACTCCAGTCTTTGGATTTCGTTAATACACATCTCAACACATAACCACAGGTGCGCACAGGTCGTAGGTACGCCTAGTTGGGCCGCTGTGGCAGTTGGAAGAAGAGCCATGGAAAGGCTCTGAAATCCTTACTATACACTGTACATTTTTTTAGGTGAAAAAATCGATGTCGTCGGATCCACTCCAGTCTTTGGATTTCGTTAATACACATCTCAACACATAACCACAGGTGCGCACAGGTCGTAGGTACTCCTAGTTGGGCCGCTATGCCAGTTGGAAGATGAGCCATGGAAGGCTCCAAAATCCTTAATATATACACTGTACATTTTTTTAGGTGAAAAATTCGATGTCGTCGGATCCACTCCAGTCTTTGGATTTCGTTAATACACATCTCAACACATAACCACAGGTGCGCACAGGTCGTAGGTACGCCTAGTTGGGCCGCTGTGGCAGTTGGAAGAAGAGTCATGGAAAGGCTCTAAAATCCTTACTATACACTGTACATTTTTTTAGGTGAAAAATTCGATGTCGTCGGATCCACTCCAGTCTTTGGATTTCGTTAATACACATCTCAACACATAACCACAGGTGCGCACAGGTCGTAGGTACGCCTAGTTGGGCCGCTATGCCAGTTGGAAGATGAGCCATGGAAAGGCTCTAAAATCCTTACTATACACTGTACATTTTTTTAGGTGAAAAATTCGATGTCGTCGGATCCACTCCAGTCTTTGGATTTCGTTAATACACATCTCAACACATAACCACAGGTGCGCACAGGTCGTAGGTACGCCTAGTTGGGCCGCTGTGGCAGTTGGAAGAAGAGCCATGGAAACGCTCCAAAATCCTTAACATACACTGTACATTTTTTTAGGTGAAAAATTCGATGTCGTCGGATCCACTCCAGTCTTTGGATTTCGTTAATACACATCTCAACACATAACCACAGGTGCGCACAGGTCGTAGGTACGCCTAGTTGGGCCGCTGTGGCAGTTGGAAGAAGAGTCATGGAAAGGCTCTAAAATCCTTACTATACACTGTACATTTTTTTAGGTGAAAAATTCGATGTCGTCGGATCCACTCCAGTCTTTGGATTTCGTTAATACACATCTCAACACATAACCACAGGTGCGCACAGGTCGTAGGTACGCCTAGTTGGGCCGCTATGCCAGTTGGAAGATGAGCCATGGAAAGGCTCTAAAATCCTTACTATACACTGTACATTTTTTTAGGTGAAAAATTCGATGTCGTCGGATCCACTCCAGTCTTTGGATTTCGTTAATACACATCTCAACACATAACCACAGGTGCGCACAGGTCGTAGGTACGCCTAGTTGGGCCGCTGTGGCAGTTGGAAGAAGAGCCATGGAAAGGCTCTAAAATCCTTACTATACACTGTACATTTTTTTAGGTGACAAATTCGATGTCGTCGGATCCACTCCAGTCTTTGGATTTCGTTAATAGACATCTCAACACATAACCACAGGTGTGCACAGGTCGTAGGTACGCCTAGTTGGGCCGCTATGGCAGTTGGAAGATGAGCCATGGAAGGCTCCAAAATCCTTACTATACACTGTACATTTTTTTGGTGAAAAATTCGATGTCGTCGGATCCACTCCAGTCTTTGGATTTCGTTAATAGACATCTCAACACATAACCGCAGGTGCGCACAGGTCGTAGGTACGCCTAGTTGGGCCGCTATGGCAGTTGGAAGATGAGCCATGGAAGGCTCCAGAATCCTTACTATACACTGTACATTTTTTTAAGTGAAAAATTCGATGTCGTCGGATCCACTCCAGTCTTTGGATTTCGTTAATACACATCTCAACACATAACCACAGGTGCGCACAGGTCGTAGGTACGCCTAGTTGGGCCGCTATGGCATTTGGAAGATGAGCCATGGAAGGCTCCAAAATCCTAACTATACACTGTACATTTTTTTAGGTGAAAAATTCGATGTCGTCGGATCCACTCCAGTCTTTGGATTTCGTTAATAGACATCTCAACACATTACCACAGGTGCGCACAGGTCGTAGGTACGCCTAGTTGGGCCGCTATGCCAGTTGGAAGATGAGCCATGGAAAGGCTCTAATATCCTGACTATACACTGTACATTTTTTTAGGTGAAAAATTCGATGTCGTCGGATCCACTCCAGTCTTTGGATTTCGTTAATACACATCTCAACACATAACCACAGGTGCGCACAGGTCGTAGGTACGCCTAGTTGGGCCGCTGTGGCAGTTGGAAGAAGAGCCATGGAAACGCTCCAAAATCCTTAACATACACTGTACATTTTTTTAGGTGAAAAATTCGATGTCGTCGGATCCACTCCAGTCTTTGGATTTCGTTAATACACATCTCAACACATAACCACAGGTGCGCACAGGTCGTAGGTACGCCTAGTTGGGCCGCTGTGGCAGTTGGAAGAAGAGTCATGGAAAGGCTCTAAAATCCTTACTATACACTGTACATTTTTTTAGGTGAAAAATTCGATGTCGTCGGATCCACTCCAGTCTTTGGATTTCGTTAATACACATCTCAACACATAACCACAGGTGCGCACAGGTCGTAGGTACGCCTAGTTGGGCCGCTATGCCAGTTGGAAGATGAGCCATGGAAAGGCTCTAAAATCCTTACTATACACTGTACATTTTTTTAGGTGAAAAATTCGATGTCGTCGGATCCACTCCAGTCTTTGGATTTCGTTAATACACATCTCAACACATAACCACAGGTGCGCACAGGTCGTAGGTACGCCTAGTTGGGCCGCTGTGGCAGTTGGAAGAAGAGCCATGGAAAGGCTCTAAAATCCTTACTATACACTGTACATTTTTTTAGGTCAAAAATTCGACGTCGTCGGATCCACTCCAGTCTTTGGATTTCGTTAATAGACATCTCAACACATAACCACAGGTGTGCACAGGTCGTAGGTACGCCTAGTTGGGCCGCTATGGCAGTTGGAAGATGAGCCATGGAAGGCTCCAAAATCCTTACTATACACTGTACATTTTTTTGGTGAAAAATTCGATGTCGTCGGATCCACTCCAGTCTTTGGATTTCGTTAATAGACATCTCAACACATAACCGCAGGTGCGCACAGGTCGTAGGTACGCCTAGTTGGGCCGCTATGGCAGTTGGAAGATGAGCCATGGAAGGCTCCAGAATCCTTACTATACACTGTACATTTTTTTAAGTGAAAAATTCGATGTCGTCGGATCCACTCCAGTCTTTGGATTTCGTTAATACACATCTCAACACATAACCACAGGTGCGCACAGGTCGTAGGTACGCCTAGTTGGGCCGCTATGGCATTTGGAAGATGAGCCATGGAAGGCTCCAAAATCCTAACTATACACTGTACATTTTTTTAGGTGAAAAATTCGATGTCGTCGGATCCACTCCAGTCTTTGGATTTCGTTAATAGACATCTCAACACATTACCACAGGTGCGCACAGGTCGTAGGTACGCCTAGTTGGGCCGCTATGCCAGTTGGAAGATGAGCCATGGAAAGGCTCTAATATCCTGACTATACACTGTACATTTTTTTAGGTGAAAAATTCGATGTCGTCGGATCCACTCCAGTCTTTGGATTTCGTTAATAGACATCTCAACACATAACCACAGGTGCGCACAGGTCGTAGGTACGCCTAGTTGGGCCGCTGTGGCAGTTGGAAGAAGAGCCATGGAAACGCTCCAAAATCCTTAACATACACTGTACATTTTTTTAGGTGAAAAATTCGATGTCGTCGGATCCACTCCAGTCTTTGGATTTCGTTAATACACATCTAAACACATAACCACAGGTGCGCACAGGTCGTAGGTACGCCTAGTTGGGCCGCTATGCCAGTTGGAAGATGAGCCATGGAAAGGCTCTAAAATCCTTACTATACACTGTACATTTTTTTAGGTGAAAAATTCGATGTCGTCGGATCCACTCCAGTCTTTGGATTTCGTTAATACACATCTCAACACATAACCACAGGTGCGCACAGGTAGTAGGTACGCCTAGTTGAGCCGCTGTGGCAGTTGGAAGATGAGCCATGGAAGGCTCCAAAATCCTTACTATACACTGTACATTTTTTTGGTGAAAAATTCGATGTCGTCGGATCCACTCCAGTCTTTGGATTTCGTTAATAGACATCTCAACACATAACCGCAGGTGCGCACAGGTCGTAGGTACGCCTAGTTGGGCCGCTATGGCAGTTGGAAGATGAGCCATGGAAGGCTCCAGAATCCTTACCATACACTGTACATTTTTTTAAGTGAAAAATTCGATGTCGTCGGATCCACTCCAGTCTTTGGATTTCGTTAATAGACATCTCAACACATAACCACAGGTGCGCACAGGTCGTAGGTACGCCTAGTTGGGCCGCTATGGCATTTGGAAGATGAGCCATGGAAGGCTCCAAAATCCTTACTATACACTGTACATTTTTTTAGGTAAAAAATTCGATGTCGTCGGATCCACTCCAGTCTTTGGATTTCGTTAATAGACATCTCAACACATAACCACAGGTGTGCACAGGTCGTAGGTACGCCTAGTTGGGCCGCTATGGCAGTTGGAAGATGAGCCATGGAAGGCTCCAAAATCCTTACTATACACTGTACATTTTTTTAGGTGAAAAATTCGATGTCGTCGGATCCACTCCAGTCTTTGGATTTCGTTAATACACATCTCAACACATAACCACAGGTGCGCACAGGTCGTAGGTACGCCTAGTTGGGCCGCTGTGGCAGTTGGAAGATGAGCCATGGAAGGCTCCAAAATCCTTACTTTGCACTGTACATTTTTTTAGGTGAAAAATTCGATGTCGTCGGATCCACTCCAGTCTTTGGATTTCGTTAATACACATCTCAACACATAACCACAGGTGCGCACAGGTCGTAGGTACGCCTAGTTGGGCCGCTATGGCAGTTGGAAGATGAGCCACGGAAGGCTCCAAAATCCTTACTATACACTGTACATTTTTTTAGGTGAAAAATTCGATGTCGTCGGATCCACTCCAGTCTTTGGATTTCGTTAATACACATCTCAACACATAACCACAGGTGTGCACAGGTCGTAGGTATGCCTAGTTGGGCCGCTGTGGCAGTTGGAAGATGAGCCATGGAAAGGCTCCAAAATCCTTACTATACACTCTACATTTTTTTAGGTGACAAATTCGATGTCGTCGGATCCACTCCAGTCTTTGGATTTCGTTGATACACATCTCAACACATAACCACAGGTGCGCACAGGTCGTAGGTACGCCTAGTTGGGCCGCTGTGGCAGTTGGAAGATGAGCCATGGAAGGCTCCAAAATCCTTACTTTGCACTGTACATTTTTTTAGGTGAAAAATTCGATGTCGTCGGATCCACTCCAGTCTTTGGATTTCGTTAATACACATCTCAACACATAACCACAGGTGCGCACAGGTCGTAGGTACGCCTAGTTGGGCCGCTGTGGCAGTTGGAAGATGAGCCATGGAAGGCTCCAAAATCCTTACTTTGCACTGTACATTTTTTTAGGTGAAAAATTCGATGTCGTCGGATCCACTCCAGTCTTTGGATTACGTTAAAACACATCTCAACACATAACCACAGGTGCGCACAGGTCGTAGGTACGCCTAGTTGGGCCGCTATGGCAGTTGGAAGGTGAGCCATGGAAGGCTCCAAAATCCTTACTATACACTGTACATTTTCTTAGGTGAAAAATTCGATGTCGTCGGATCCACTCCAGTCTTTGGATTACGTTAAAACACATCTCAACACATAACCACAGGTGCGCACAGGTCGTAGGTACGTCTAGTTGGGCCGCTGTGGCAGTTGGAAGATGAGCCATGGAAATTCTCTAAAATCCTTACTATACACTGTACATTTTTTTAGGTGAAAAATTCGATTTCGTCGGATCCGCTCCAGTCTTTGGATTTCGTTAATAGACATCTCAACACATAACCACAGGTGCGCACAGGTCGTAGGTACGCCTAGTTGGGCCGCTGTGGCAGTTGGAAGAAGAGCCATGGAAAGGCTCTAAAATCCTTACTATACACTGTACATTTTTTTAGGTGAAAAATTCGATTTCGTCGGATCCGCTCCAGTCTTTGGATTTCGTTAATAGACATCTCAACACATAACCACAGGTGCGCACAGGTCGTAGGTACGCCTAGTTGGGCCGCTATGGCAGTTGGAAGATGAGCCATGGAAGGCTCCAAAATCCTTACTATACACTGTACATTTTCTTAGGTGAAAAATTCGATGTCGTCGGATCCACTCCAGTCTTTGGATTTCGTTAATAGACATCTCCACACATAACCACAGGTGCGCACAGGTCGTAGGTACGCCTAGTTGGGCCGCTATGGCAGTTGGAAGATGAGCCATGGAAGGCTCCAAAATCCTTACTATACACTGTACATTTTTTTAGGTGAAAAATTCGATGTCGTCGGATCCACTCCAGTCTTTGGATTACGTTAAAACACATCTCAACACATAACCACAGGTGCGCACAGGTCGTAGGTACGTCTAGTTGGGCCGCTGTGGCAGTTGGAAGATGAGCCATGGAAGGCTCCAAAATCCTTACTATACACTGTACATTTTTTTAGGTGAAAAATTCGATGTCGTCGGATCCACTCCAGTCTTTGGATTTCGTTAATAGACATCTCAACACATAACCACAGGTGCGCACAGGTCGTAGGTACGCCTAGTTGGGCCGCTATGGCAGTTGGAAGATGAGCCATGGAAGGCTCCAAAATCCTTACTATACACTGTAAATTTTTTTTAGGTGAAAAATTTGATGTCGTCGGATCCACTCCAGTCTTTGGATTTCGTTAATAGACATCTCAACACATAACCACAGGTGCGCACAGATCGTAGGTACGCCTAGTTGGGCCGCTATGGCAGTTGGAAGATGAGCCATGGAAGGCTCCAAAATCCTTACTATACACTGTACATTTTTTTAGGTGAAAAATTCGATGTCGTCGGATCCACTCCAGTCTTTGGATTACGTTTAAACACATCTCAACACATAACCACAGGTGCGCACAGGTCGTAGGTACGTCTAGTTGGGCCGCTGTGGCAGTTGGAAGATGAGCCATGGAAATTCTCTAAAATCCTTACTATACACTGTACATTTTTTTAGGTGAAAAATTCGATTTCGTCGGATCCGCTCCAGTCTTTGGATTTCGTTAATAGACATCTCAACACATAACCACAGGTGCGCACAGGTCGTAGGTACGCCTAGTTGGGCCGCTATGCCAGTTGGAAGATGAGCCATGGAAGGCTCCAAAATCCTTACTATACACTGAACATTTTTTTAGGTGAAAAATTCGATGTCGTCGGATCCACTCCAGTCTTTGGATTTCGTTAATACACATCTCAACACAAAACCACAGGTGCGCACAGGTCGTAGGTACGCCTAGTTGGGCCGCTGTGGCAGTTGGAAGATGAGCCATGGAAGGCTCCAAAATCCTTACTATACACTGTACATTTTTTTAGGTGAAAAATTCGATGTCGTCGGATCCACTCCAGTCTTTGGATTTCGTTAATACACATCTCAACACATAACCACAGGTGTGCACAGGTCGTAGGTATGCCTAGTTGGGCCGCTGTGGCAGTTGGAAGATGAGCCATGGAAGGCTCCAAAATCCTTACTATACACTGTACATTTTTTTAGGTGAAAAATTCGATGTCGTCGGATCCACTCCAGTCTTTGGATTTCGTTAATACACATCTCAACACATAACCACAGGTGCGCACAGGTCGTAGGTACGCCTAGTTGGGCCGCTGTGGCAGTTGGAAGATGAGCCATGGAAGGCTCCAAAATCCTTACTATACACTGTACATTTTTTTAGGTGAAAAATTCGATGTCGTCGGATCCACTCCAGTCTTTGGATTACGTTAAAACACATCTCAACACATAACCACAGGTGCGCACAGGTCGTAGGTACGTCTAGTTGGGCCGCTGTGGCAGTTGGAAGATGAGCCATGGAAGGCTCCAAAATCCTTACTATACACTGTACATTTTTTTAGGTGAAAAATTCGATGTCGTCGGATCCACTCCAGTCTTTGGATTTCGTTAATAGACATCTCAACACATAACCACAGGTGCGCACAGGTCGTAGGTACGCCTAGTTGGGCCGCTATGGCAGTTGGAAGATGAGCCATGGAAGGCTCCAAAATCCTTACTATACACTGTAAATTTTTTTTAGGTGAAAAATTTGATGTCGTCGGATCCACTCCAGTCTTTGGATTTCGTTAATAGACATCTCAACACATAACCACAGGTGCGCACAGATCGTAGGTACGCCTAGTTGGGCCGCTATGGCAGTTGGAAGATGAGCCATGGAAGGCTCCAAAATCCTTACTATACACTGTACATTTTTTTAGGTGAAAAATTCGATGTCGTCGGATCCACTCCAGTCTTTGGATTACGTTTAAACACATCTCAACACATAACCACAGGTGCGCACAGGTCGTAGGTACGTCTAGTTGGGCCGCTGTGGCAGTTGGAAGATGAGCCATGGAAGGCTCCAAAATCCTTACTATACACTGTACATTTTTTTAGGTGAAAAATTCGATGTCGTCGGATCCACTCCAGTCTTTGGATTTCGTTAATACACATCTCAACACATAACCACAGGTGCGCACAGGTCGTAGGTACGCCTAGTTGGGCCGCTGTGGCAGTTGGAAGGTGAGCCATGGAAGGCGCCAAAATCCTTACTATACACTGTACATTTTTTTAGGTGAAAAATTCGATGTCGTCGGATCCACTCCAGTCTTTGGATTTCGTTAATAGACATCTCAACACATAACCACAGGTGCGCACAGGTCGTAGGTACGCCTAGTTGGGCCGCTGTGGCAGTTGGAAGATGAGCCATGGAAGGCTCCAAAATCCTTACTATACACTGTACATTTTTTTAGGTGAAAAATTCGATGTCGTCGGATCCACTCCAGTCTTTGGATTTCGTTAATACACATCTCAACACATAACCACAGGTGTGCACAGGTCGTAGGTATGCCTAGTTGGGCCGCTGTGGCAGTTGGAAGATGAGCCATGGAAGGCTCCAAAATCCTTACTATACACTGTACATTTTTTTAGGTGAAAAATTCGATGTCGTCGGATCCACTCCAGTCTTTGGATTTCGTTAATACACATCTCAACACATAACCACAGGTGCGCACAGGTCGTAGGTACGCCTAGTTGGGCCGCTGTGGCAGTTGGAAGATGAGCCATGGAAGGCTCCAAAATCCTTACTATACACTGTACATTTTTTTAGGTGAAAAATTCGATGTCGTCGGATCCACTCCAGTCTTTGGATTTCGTTAATACACATCTCAACACAAAACCACAGGTGCGCACAGGTCGTAGGTACGCCTAGTTGGGCCGCTGTGGCAGTTGGAAGATGAGCCATGGAAGGCTCCAAAATCCTTACTATACACTGTACATTTTTTTAGGTGAAAAATTCGATGTCGTCGGATCCACTCCAGTCTTTGGATTTCGTTAATAGACATCTCAACACATAACCACAGGTGCGCACAGGTCGTAGGTACGCCTAGTTGGGCCGCTGTGGCAGTTGGAAGATGAGCCATGGAAGGCTCCAAAATCCTTACTATACACTGTACATTTTTTTAGGTGAAAAATTCGATGTCGTCGGATCCACTCCAGTCTTTGGATTTCGTTAATACACATCTCAACACATAACCACAGGTGTGCACAGGTCGTAGGTATGCCTAGTTGGGCCGCTGTGGCAGTTGGAAGATGAGCCATGGAAGGCTCCAAAATCCTTACTATACACTGTACATTTTTTTAGGTGAAAAATTCGATGTCGTCGGATCCACTCCAGTCTTTGGATTTCGTTAATACACATCTCAACACATAACCACAGGTGCGCACAGGTCGTAGGTACGCCTAGTTGGGCCGCTGTGGCAGTTGGAAGATGAGCCATGGAAGGCTCCAAAATCCTTACTATACACTGTACATTTTTTTAGGTGAAAAATTCGATGTCGTCGGATCCACTCCAGTCTTTGGATTTCGTTAATACACATCTCAACACAAAACCACAGGTGCGCACAGGTCGTAGGTACGCCTAGTTGGGCCGCTGTGGCAGTTGGAAGATGAGCCATGGAAGGCTCCAAAATCCTTACTATACACTGTACATTTTTTTAGGTGAAAAATTCGATGTCGTCGGATCCACTCCAGTCTTTGGATTTCGTTAATAGACATCTCATCACATAACCACAGGTGCGCACAGGTCGTAGGTACGCCTAGTTGGGCCGCTATGGCAGTTGGAAGATGAGCCATGGAAGGCTCCAAAATCCTTACTATACACTGTACATTTTTTTAGGTGAAAAATTCGATGTCGTCGGATCCACTCCAGTCTTTGGATTTCGTTAATACACATCTCAACACATAACCACAGGTGTGCACAGGTCGTAGGTATGCCTAGTTGGGCCGCTGTGGCAGTTGGAAGATGAGCCATGGAAGGCTCCAAAATCCTTACTATACACTGTACATTTTTTTAGGTGAAAAATTCGATGTCGTCGGATCCACTCCAGTCTTTGGATTTCGTTAATACACATCTCAACACATAACCACAGGTGCGCACAGGTCGTAGGTACGCCTAGTTGGGCCGCTGTGGCAGTTGGAAGATGAGCCATGGAAGGCTCCAAAATCCTTACTATACACTGTACATTTTTTTAGGTGAAAAATTCGATGTCGTCGGATCCACTCCAGTCTTTGAATTTCGTTAATAGACATCTCAACACATAACCACAGGTGCGCACAGGTCGTAGGTACGCCTAGTTGGGCCGCTATGGCAGTTGGAAGATGAGCCATGGAAGGCTCCAAAATCCTTACTATACACTGTACATTTTTTTAGGTGAAAAATTCGATGTCGTCGGATCCACTCCAGTCTTTGGATTTCGTTAATACACATCTCAACACATAACCACAGGTGTGCACAGGTCGTAGGTATGCCTAGTTGGGCCGCTGTGGCAGTTGGAAGATGAGCCATGGAAGGCTCCAAAATCCTTACTATACACTGTACATTTTTTTAGGTGAAAAATTCGATGTCGTCGGATCCACTCCAGTCTTTGGATTTCGTTAATACACATCTCAACACATAACCACAGGTGCGCACAGGTCGTAGGTACGCCTAGTTGGGCCGCTGTGGCAGTTGGAAGATGAGCCATGGAAGGCTCCAAAATCCTTACTATACACTGTACATTTTTTTAGGTGAAAAATTCGATGTCGTCGGATCCACTCCAGTCTTTGAATTTCGTTAATAGACATCTCAACACATAACCACAGGTGCGCACAGGTCGTAGGTACGCCTAGTTGGGCCGCTATGGCAGTTGGAAGATGAGCCATGGAAGGCTCCAAAATCCTTACTATACACTGTACATTTTTTTAGGTGAAAAATTCGATGTCGTCGGATCCACTCCAGTCTTTGGATTTCGTTAATACACATCTCAACACATAACCACAGGTGCGCACAGGTCGTAGGTACGCCTAGTTGGGCCGCTGTGGCAGTTGGAAGATGAGCCATGGAAAGGCTCTAAAATCCTTACTATACACTGTACATTTTTTTAGGTGAAAAGTTCGATGTCGTCGGATCCTATCCAGTCTTAGGATTTCGTTAATACACATCTCAACACATAACCACAGGTGCGCACAGGTCGTAGGTACGCCTAGTTGGGCCGCTGTGGCAGTTGGAAGATGAGCCATGGAAGGCTCCAAAATCCTTACTATACACTGTACATTTTTTTAGGTGAAAAATTCGATTTCGTCGGATCCGCTCCAGTCTTTGGATTTCGTTAATAGACATCTCAACACATAACCACAGGTGCGCACAGGTCGTAGGTACGCCTAGTTGGGCCGCTATGGCAGTTGGAAGATGAGCCATGGAAGGCTCCAAAATCCTTACTATACACTGTACATTTTTTTAGGTGAAAAATTCGATGTCGTCGGATCCACTCCAGTCTTTGGATTTCGTTAATACACATCTCAACACATAACCACAGTTGCGCACAGGTCGTAGGTACGCCTAGTTGGGCCGCTGTGGCAGTTGGAAGATGAGCCATGGAAAGGCTCTAAAATCCTTACTATACACTGTACATTTTTTTAGGTGAAAAGTTCGATGTCGTCGGATCCTATCCAGTCTTTGGATTTCGTTAATACACATCTCAACACATAACCACAGGTGCGCACAGGTCGTAGGTACGCCTAGTTGGGCCGCTGTGGCAGTTGGAAGATGAGCCATGGAAAGGCTCTAAAATCCTTACTATACACTGTACATTTTTTTAGGCGAAAAGTTCGATGTCGTCGGATCCTATCCAGTCTTTGGATTTCGTTAATACACATCTCAACACATAACCACAGGTGCGCACAGGTCGTAGGTACGCCTAGTTGGGCCGCTGTGGCAGTTGGAAGATGAGCCATGGAAGGCTCCAAAATCCTTACTATACACTGTACATTTTTTTAGGTGAAAAATTCGATTTCGTCGGATCCGCTCCAGTCTTTGGATTTCGTTAATAGACATCTCAACACATAACCACAGGTGCGCACAGGTCGTAGATACGCCTAGTTGGGCCGCTATGGCAGTTGGAAGATGAGCCATGGAAGGCTCCAAAATCCTTACTATACACTGTACATTTTTTTAGGTGAAAAATTCGATGTCGTGGGATCCACTCCAGTCTTTGGATTTCGTTAATAGACATCTCAACACATAACCACAGGTGCGCACAGGTCGTAGGTACGCCTAGTTGGGCCGCTGTGGCAGTTGGAAGATGAGCCATGGAAGGCTCCAAAATCCTTACTATACACTGTACATTTTTTTAGGTGAAAAATTCGATGTCGTCGGATCCACTAGAGTCTTTGGATTTCGTTAATAGACATCTCAACACATAACCACAGGTGCGCACAGGTCGTAGGTACGCCTAGTTGGGCCGCTGTGGCAGTTGGAAGATGAGCCATGGAAGGCTCCAAAATCCTTACTATACACTGTACATTTTTTTAGGTGAAAAATTCGATGTCGTCGGATCCACTCCAGTCTTTGGATTTCGTTAATACACATCTCAACACATAACCACAGGTGCGCACAGGTCGTAGGTACGCCTAGTTGGGCCGCTATGGCAGTTGTACATTTTTTTAGGTGAAAAATTCGATGTCGTCGGATCCACTCCAGTCTTTGGATTTCGTTAATACACATCTCAACACATAACCACAGGTGCGCACAGGTCGTAGGTACGCCTAGTTGGGCCGCTGTGGCAGTTGGAAGATGAGCCATGTAAGGCTCCAAAATCCTTACTATACACTGTACATTTTTTTAGGTGAAAAATTCGATTTCGTCGGATCCGCTCCAGTCTTTGGATTTCGTTAATAGACATCTCAACACATAACCACAGGTGCGCACAGGTCGTAGGTACGCCTAGTTGGGCCGCTATGGCAGTTGGAAGATGAGCCATGGAAGGCTCCAAAATCCTTACTATACACTGTACATTTTTTTAGGTGAAAAATTCGATGTCGTCGGATCCACTCCAGTCTTTGGATTTCGTTAATAGACATCTCAACACATAACCACAGGTGCGCACAGGTCGTAGGTACGCCTAGTTGGGCCGCTATGGCAGTTGGAAGATGAGCCATGGAAGGCTCCAAAATCCTTACTATACACTGTACATTTTTTTAGGTGAAAAATTCGATGTCGTCGGATCCACTCCAGTCTTTGGATTTCGTTAATAGACATCTCAACACATAACCACAGGTGCGCACAGGTCATAGGTACGCCTAGTTGGGCCGCTATGGCAGTTGGAAGATGAGCCATGGAAGGCTCCAAAATCCTTACTATACACTGTACATTTTTTTAGGTGAAAAATTCGATGTCGTCGGATCCACTCCAGTCTTTGGATTTCGTTAATAGACATCTCAACACATAACCACAGGTGCGCACAGGTCGTAGGTACGTCTAGTTGGGCCGCTGTGGCAGTTGGAAGATGAGCCATGTAAGGCTCCAAAATCCTTACTATACACTGTACATTTTTTTAGGTGAAAAATTCGATTTCGTCGGATCCGCTCCAGTCTTTGGATTTCGTTAATAGACATCTCAACACATAACCACAGGTGCGCACAGGTCGTAGGTACGCCTAGTTGGGCCGCTATGGCAGTTGGAAGATGAGCCATGGAAGGCTCCAAAATCCTTACTATACACTGTACATTTTTTTAGGTGAAAAATTCGATGTCGTCGGATCCACTCCAGTCTTTGGATTTCGTTAATAGACATCTCAACACATAACCACAGGTGCGCACAGGTCGTAGGTACGCCTAGTTGGGCCGCTATGGCAGTTGGAAGATGAGCCATGGAAGGCTCCAAAATCCTTACTATACACTGTACATTTTTTTAGGTGAAAAATTCGATGTCGTCGGATCCACTCCAGTCTTTGGATTTCGTTAATAGACATCTCAACACATAACCACAGGTGCGCACAGGTCATAGGTACGCCTAGTTGGGCCGCTATGGCAGTTGGAAGATGAGCCATGGAAGGCTCCAAAATCCTTACTATACACTGTACATTTTTTTAGGTGAAAAATTCGATGTCGTCGGATCCACTCCAGTCTTTGGATTTCGTTAATAGACATCTCAACACATAACCACAGGTGCGCACAGGTCGTAGGTACGCCTAGTTGGGCCGCTATGGCAGTTGGAAGATGAGCCATGGAAGGCTCCAAAATCCTTACTATACACTGTACATTTTTTTAGGTGAAAAATTCGATGTCGTCGGATCCACTCCAGTCTTTGGATTTCGTTAATACACATCTCAACACAAAACCACAGGTGCGCACAGGTCGTAGGTACGCCTAGTTGGGCCGCTGTGGCAGTTGGAAGATGAGCCATGGAAGGCTCCAAAAGCCTTACTATACACTGTACATTTTTTAGGTGAAAAATTCGATGTCGTCGGATCCACTCCAGTCTTTGGATTTCGTTAATAGACATCTCATCACATAACCACAGGTGCGCACAGGTCGTAGGTACGCCTAGTTGGGCCGCTATGGCAGTTGGAAGATGAGCCATGGAAGGCTCCAAAATCCTTACTATACACTGTACATTTTTTTAGGTGAAAAATTCGATGTCGTCGGATCCACTCCAGTCTTTGGATTTCGTTAATACACATCTCAACACATAACCACAGGTGCGCACAGGTCGTAGGTACACCTAGTTGGGCCGCTGTGGCAGTTGGAAGATGAGCCATGGAAGGCTCCAAAATCCTTACTATACACTGTACATTTTTTTAGGTGAAAAATTCGATGTCGTCGGATCCACTCCAGTCTTTGGATTTCGTTAATACACATCTCAACACATAACCACAGGTGCGCACAGGTCGTAGGTACGCCTAGTTGGGCCGCTGTGGCAGTTGGAAGATGAGCCATGGAAGGCTCCAAAATCCTTACTATACACTGTACATTTTTTTAGGTGAAAAATTCGATGTCGTCGGATCCACTAGAGTCTTTGGATTTCGTTAATAGACATCTCAACACATAACCACAGGTGCGCACAGGTCGTAGGTACGCCTAGTTGGGCCGCTGTGGCAGTTGGAAGATGAGCCATGGAAGGCTCCAAAAGCCTTACTATACACTGTACATTTTTTTAGGTGAAAAATTCGATGTCGTCGGATCCACTCCAGTCTTTGGATTTCGTTAATAGACATCTCATCACATAACCACAGGTGCGCACAGGTCGTAGGTACGCCTAGTTGGGCCGCTATGCCAGTTGGAAGATGAGCCATGGAAGGCTCCAAAATCCTTACTATACACTGTACATTTTTTTAGGTGAAAAATTCGATGTCGTCGGATCCACTCCAGTCTTTGGATTTCGTTAATACACATCTCAACACATAACCACAGGTGCGCACAGGTCGTAGGTACGCCTAGTTGGGCCGCTGTGGCAGTTGGAAGATGAGCCATGGAAGGCTCCAAAATCCTTACTATACACTGTACATTTTTTTAGGTGAAAAATTCGATGTCGCCGGATCCACTCCAGTCTTTGGATTTCGTTAATACACATCTCAACACATAACCACAGGTGCGCACAGGTCGTAGGTACGCCTAGTTGGGCCGCTGTGGCAGTTGGAAGATGAGCCATGGAAGGCTCCAAAATCCTTACTATACACTGTACATTTTTTTAGGTGAAAAATTCGATTTCGTCGGATCCGCTCCAGTCTTTGGATTTCGTTAATAGACATCTCAACACATAACCACAGGTGCGCACAGGTCGTAGGTACGCCTAGTTGGGCCGCTATGGCAGTTGGAAGATGAGCCATGGAAGGCTCCAAAATCCTTACTATACACTGTACATTTTTTTAGGTGAAAAATTCGATGTCGTCGGATCCACTCCAGTCTTTGGATTTCGTTAATAGACATCTCAACACATAACCACAGGTGCGCACAGGTCGTAGGTACGCCTAGTTGGGCCGCTATGGCAGTTGGAAGATGAGCCATGGAAGGCTCCAAAATCCTTACTATACACTGTACATTTTTTTAGGTGAAAAATTCGATGTCGTCGGATCCACTCCAGTCTTTGGATTTCGTTAATAGACATCTCAACACATAACCACAGGTGCGCACAGGTCGTAGGTACGCCTAGTTGGGCCGCTATGGCAGTTGGAAGATGAGCCATGGAAGGCTCCAAAATCCTTACTATACACTGAACATTTTTTTTGGTGAAAAATTCGATGTCGTCGGATCCACTCCAGTCTTTGGATTACGTTAAAACACATCTCAACACATAACCACAGGTGCGCACAGGTCGTAGGTACGCCTAGTTGGGCCGCTGTGGCAGTTGGAAGATGGGCCATGGAAGGCTCCAAAATCCTTACTTTGCACTGTACATTTTTTTAGGTGAAAAATTCGTTGTCGTCGGATCCACTCCAGTCTTTGGATTTCGTTAATACACATCTCAACACATAACCACAGGTGCGCACAGGTCGTAGGTACGCCTAGTTGGGCCGCTGTGGCAGTTGGAAGATGAGCCATGGAAGGCTCCAAAATCCTTACTTTGCACTGTACATTTTTTTAGGTGAAAAATTCGATGTAGTCGGATCCACTCCAGTCTTTGGATTTCGTTAATACACATCTCAACACATAACCACAGGTGCGCACAGGTCGTAGGTACGCCTAGTTGGGCCGCTATGGCAGTTGGAAGATGAGCCATGGAAGGCTCCAAAATCCTTACTATACACTGTACATTTTTTTAGGTGAAAAGTTCGATGTAGTCGGAACCTATCCAGTCTTTGGATTTCGTTAATACACATCTCAACACATAACCACAGGTGCGCACAGGTCGAAGGTACGAATAGTTGGGCCGCTGTGGCAGTTGGAAGATGAGCCATGGAAAGGCTCCAAAATCCTTACTATACACTCTACATTTTTTTAGGTGACACATTCGATGTCGTCGGATCCACTCCAGTCTTTGGATTTCGTTAATACACATCTCAACACATAACCACAGGTGCGCACAGGTCGTAGGTACGCCTAGTTGGGCCGCTGTGGCAGTTGGAAGATGAGCCATGGAAGGCTCCAAAATCCTTACTATACGCTGTACATTTTTTTAGGTGAAAAATTCGATGTCGTCGGATCCACTCCAGTCTTTGGATTACGTTAAAACACATCTCAACACATAACCACAGGTGCGCACAGGTCGTAGGTACGTCTAGTTGGGCCGCTGTGGCAGTTGGAAGATGAGCCATGGAAATTCTCTAAAATCCTTACTATACACTGTACATTTTTTTAGGTGAAAAATTCGATTTCGTCGGATCCGCTCCAGTCTTTGGATTTCGTTAATAGACATCTCAACACATAACCACAGGTGCGCACAGGTCGTAGGTACGCCTAGTTGGGCCGCTATGGCAGTTGGAAGATGAGCCATGGAAGGCTCCAAAAATCCTTACTATACACTGTACATTTTTTTAGGTGAAAAATTCGATGTCGTCGGATGCACTCCAGTCTTTGGATTTCGTTAATACACATCTCAACACAAAACCACAGGTGCGCACAGGTCGTAGGTACGCCTAGTTGGGCCGCTGTGGCAGTTGGAAGATGAGCCATGGAAGGCTCCAAAATCCTTACTATACACTGTACATTTTTTTAGGTGAAAAATTCGATGTCGTCGGATCCACTAGAGTCTTTGGATTTCGTTAATACACATCTCAACACATAACCACAGGTGCGCACAGGTCGTAGGTACGCCTAGTTGGGCCGCTGTGGCAGTTGGAAGATGAGCCATGGAAGGCTCCAAATCCTTACTTTGCACTGTACATTTTTTTAGGTGAAAAATTCGATGTCGTCGGATCCACTCCAGTCTTTGGATTACGTTAAAACACATCTCAACACATAACCACAGGTGCGCACAGGTCGTAGGTACGCCTAGTTGGGCCGCTATGGCAGTTGGAAGATGAGCCATGGAAGGCTCCAAAATCCTTACTATACACTGTACATTTTTTTAGGTGAAAAATTCGATGTCGTCGGATGCACTCCAGTCTTTGGATTTCGTTAATACACATCTCAACACAAAACCACAGGTGCGCACAGGTCGTAGTACGCCTAGTTGGGCCGCTGTGGCAGTTGGAAGATGAGCCATGGAAGGCTCCAAAATCCTTACTATACACTGTACATTTTTTTAGGTGAAAAATTCGATGTCGTCGGATCCACTAGAGTCTTTGGATTTCGTTAATACACATCTCAACACATAACCACAGGTGCGCACAGGTCGTAGGTACGCCTAGTTGGGCCGCTGTGGCAGTTGGAAGATGAGCCATGGAAGGCTCCAAAATCCTTACTTTGCACTGTACATTTTTTTAGGTGAAAAATTCGATGTCGTCGGATCCACTCCAGTCTTTGGATTACGTTTAAAACACATCTCAACACATAACCACAGGTGCGCACAGGTCGTAGGTACGCCTAGTTGGGCCGCTATGGAGTTGGAAGATGAGCCATGGAAGGCTCCAAAATCCTTACTATACACTGTACATTTTTTTAGGTGAAAAATTCGATGTCGTCGGATGCACTCCAGTCTTTGGATTTCGTTAATACACATCTCAACACAAAACCACAGGTGCGCACAGGTCGTAGGTACGCCTAGTTGGGCCCGCTGTGGCAGTTGGAAGATGAGCCATGGAAGGCTCCAAAATCCTTACTATACACTGTAACATTTTTTTAGGTGAAAAATTCGATGTCGTCGGATCCACTAGAGTCTTTGGATTTCGTTAATACACATCTCAACACATAACCACAGGTGCGCACAGGTCGTAGGTACGCCTAGTTGGGCCGCTGTGGCAGTTGGAAGATGAGCCATGGAAGGCTCCAAAATCCTTACTTTGCACTGTACATTTTTTTAGGTGAAAAATTCGATGTCGTCGGATCCACTCCAGTCTTTGGATTACGTTAAAACACATCTCAACACATAACCACAGGTGCGCACAGGTCGTAGGTACGTCTAGTTGGGCCGCTGTGGCAGTTGGAAGATGAGCCATGGAAATTCTCTAAAATCCTTACTATACACTGTACATTTTTTTAGGTGAAAAATTCGATTTCGTCGGATCCGCTCCAGTCTTTGGATTTCGTTAATAGACATCTCAACACATAACCACAGGTGCGCACAGGTCGTAGGTACGCCTAGTTGGGCCGCTGTGGCAGTTGGAAGAAGAGCCATGGAAATGCTCCAAAATCCTTACTATACACTGTACATTTTTTTGGGTGAAAAATTCGATTTCGTCGGATCCGCTCCAGTCTTTGGATTTCGTTAATAGACATCTCAACACATAACACAGGTGCGCACAGGTCGTAGGTACGCCTAGTTGGGCCGCTATGGCAGTTGGAAGATGAGCCATGGAAGGCTCCAAAATCCTTACTATACACTGTACATTTTTTTAGGTGAAGAATTCGATGTCGTCGGATGCACTCCAGTCTTTGGATTTCGTTAATACACATCTCACACAAAACCACAGGTGCGCACAGGTCGTAGGTACGCCTAGTTGGGCCGCTGTGGCAGTTGGAAGATGAGCCATGGAAGGCTCCAAAATCCTTACTATACACTGTACATTTTTTTAGGTGAAAAAATTCGATGTCGTCGGATCCACTAGAGTCTTTGGATTTCGTTAATAGACATCTCAACACATAACCACAGGTGCGCACAGGTCGTAGGTACGCCTAGTTGGGCCGCTGTGGCAGTTGGAAGATGAGCCATGGAAGGCTCCAAAATCCTTACTATACACTGTACATTTTTTTAGGTGAAAAATTCGATGTCGTCGGATCCACTCCAGTCTTTGGATTTCGTTAATACACATCTCAACACATAACCACAGGTGCGCACAGGTCGTAGGTACGCCTAGTTGGGCCGCTGTGGCAGTTGGAAGATGAGCCATGGAAGGCTCCAAATCCTTACTATACACTGTACATTTTTTTAGGTGAAAAA
Source organism: Eristalis pertinax (assembly GCA_907269125.1). Classification (NCBI taxonomy): domain Eukaryota; kingdom Metazoa; phylum Arthropoda; class Insecta; order Diptera; family Syrphidae; genus Eristalis; species Eristalis pertinax. The sequence goes on along the minus strand of CAJSMF010000172.1, from coordinate 1,574 downwards.
TTCGATGTCGTCGGATCCACTCCAGTCTTTGAATTTCGTTAATAGACATCTCAACACATAACCACAGGTGCGCACAGGTCGTAGGTACGCCTAGTTGGGCCGCTATGGCAGTTGGAAGATGAGCCATGGAAGGCTCCAAAATCCTTACTATACACTGTACATTTTTTTAGGTGAAAAATTCGATGTCGTCGGATCCACTCCAGTCTTTGGATTTCGTTAATAGACATCTCAACACATAACCACAGGTGCGCACAGGTCGTAGGTACGCCTAGTTGGGCCGCTATGGCAGTTGGAAGATGAGCCATGGAAGGCTCCAAAATCCTTACTATACACTGTACATTTTTTTAGGTGACAAATTCGATGTCGTCGGATCCACTCCAGTCTTTGGATTTCGTTAATACACATCTCAACACATAACCACAGGTGCGCACAGGTCGTAGGTACGCCTAGTTGGGCCGCTGTGGCAGTTGGAAGATGAGCCATGGAAGGCTCCAAAATCCTTACTTTGCACTGTACATTTTTTTAGGTGAAAAATTCGATGTCGTCGGATCCACTCCAGTCTTTGGATTTCGTTAATACACATCTCAACACATAACCACAGGTGCGCACAGGTCGTAGGTACGCCTAGTTGGGCCGCTGTGGCAGTTGGAAGATGAGCCATGGAAGGCTCCAAAATCCTTACTTTGCACTGTACATTTTTTTAGGTGAAAAGTTCGATGTCGTCGGATCCACTCCAGTCTTTGGATTTCGTTAATAGACATCTCAACACATAACCACAGGTGCGCACAGGTCGTAGTTACGCCTAGTTGGGCCGCTATGGCAGTTGGAAGATGAGCCATGGAAGGCTCCAAAATCCTTACTATACACTGTACATTTTTTTTAGGTGAAAAATTCGATGTCGTCGGATCCACTCCAGTCCTTTGGATTTCGTTAATAGACATCTCAACACATAACCACAGGTGCGCACAGGTCGTAGGTACGCCTAGTTGGGCCGCTATGGCAGTTGGAAGATGAGCCATGGAAGGCTCAAAATCCTTACTATACACTGTACATTTTTTTAGGTGAAAAATTCGATGTCGTCGGATCCACTCCAGTCTTTGGATTACGTTAAAACACATCTCAACACATAACCACAGGTGCGCACAGGTCGTAGGTACGTCTAGTTGGGCCGCTGTGGCAGTTGGAAGATGAGCCATGGAAATTCTCTAAATCCTTACTATACACTGTACATTTTTTTAGGTGAAAAATTCGATTTCGTCGGATCCGCTCAGTCTTTGGATTTCGTTAATAGACATCTCAACACATAACCACAGGTGCGCACAGGTCGTATGTACGCCTAGTTGGGCCGCTATGGCAGTTGGAAGATGAGCCATGGAAGGCTCCAAAATCCTTACTATACACTGTACATTTTTTTAGGTGAAAAATTCGATGTCGTCGGATCCACTCCAGTCTTTGGATTTCGTTAATAGACATCTCATCACATAACCACAGGTGCGCACAGGTCGTAGGTACGCCTAGTTGGGCCGCTGTGGCAGTTGGAAGATGAGCCATGGAAATTCTCTAAAATCCTTACT
>CAJSMF010000171.1:0-62274 GCA_907269125.1 Eristalis pertinax | reverse complement strand
AGTCATTGGATTTCGATAATACACATCTAAACACATAACCACAGGTGTACACAGGTCGTAGGTAGGCCTAGTTGGGCCGCTGTGGCAGTTGGAAGATGAGCCATGAAAAGGCTCCAAAATCCTTACTATACACTGTCAATTTTTTTAGGTGAAAAATTAGATGTCGTCGGATCCACTCCAGTCTTTGGATTTCGATAATACACATCTAAACACATAACCACAGGTGTACAAATGTCGTAGGTACGCCTAGTTGGGCCGCTGTGGCAGTTGGAAGATGAGCCATGAAGAGGCGCCTAAATCCTTACTATACACTGTCAATTTTTTTAGGTGAAAAATTCGATGTCGTCGGATCCACTCCAGTCATTGGATTTCGATAATACACATCTAAACACATAACCACAGGTGTACACAGGTCGTAGGTACGCCTAGTTGGGCCGCTGTGGCATTTGGAAGATGAGCCATGAAAAGGCTCCTAAATATTTACTATACACTGTCAATTTTTTTAGGTGAAAAATAAGATGTCGTCGGATCTACTCCAGTCTTTGGATTTCGATAATACACATCTAAACACATAACCACAGGTGTACACAGGTCGTAAGTACGCCTAGTTGGGCCGCTGTGGCAGTTGGAAGATGAGCCATGAAAAGGCTCCTAAATCCTTACTATACACTGTCAATTTTTTTGGGTGAAAAATTCGATGTCGTCGGATCCACTCCAGTCTTTGGATTTCGATAATACACATCTAAACACATAACCACAGGTGTACACAGGTCGTAGGTACGCCTAGTTGGGCCGCTGTGGCAGTTGGAAGATGAGCCATGAAAAGGCTCCTAAATCCTTACTATACACTGTCAATTTTTTTAGGTGAAAAATTCGATGTCGTCGGATCCACTCCAGTCATTGGATTTCGATAATAGACATCTAAACGCATAACCACAGGTGTACACAGGTCGTAAGTACGCCTAGTTCGGCCGCTGTGGCAGTTGGAAGATGAGCCATGAAAAGGCTCCAAAATCCTTACTATACACTGTCAATTTTCTTAGGTGAAAAATTCGATGTCGTCGGGTCCATTCCAGTCATTGGATTTCGATAATACACATTTAAACACATAACCACAGGTGTACACAGGTCGTAGGTACGCCTAGTTGGGCCGCTGTGGCAGTTGGAAGATGAGCCATGAAAAGGCTCCTAAATCCTTACTATACACTGTCAATTTTTTTAGGTGAAAAATTCGATGTCGTCGGATCCACTCCAGTCTTTGAATTTCGATAATACACATCTAAGCACAAAAATACAGGTGTACACAAGTCGTAAGTACGCCTAGTTGGGCCGCTGTGGCTGTTGGAAGATGAGCCATGAAAAGGCACCAAAATCCTTACTATACACTGTCAATGTTTTTAGGTGAAAAATTTGATGTCGTTGGGTCCACTCCAGTCTTTGAATTTCGATAATACACATCTAAACACAAAACCACAGGTGTACACATGTCGTAAGTACGCCTAGTTGGGCCGCTGTGGCAGTTGGAAGACGAGCCATGAAAAGACTCCAAAATCGTTACTATACACTGTCAATTTTTTTAGGTGAAAAATTCGATGTCGTCGTATCCACTCCAGTCTTTGAATTTCGATAATACACATCTTATCACATAACCACAGGTGTACACAGGTCGTAGGTACGCCTAGTTGGACCCCTGTGGCAGTTGGAAGATGAGCCATGAAAAGGCACCAAAATCCTTACTATACACTGTCAATGTTTTTAGGTAAAAATTCGTTGTCGTCGGATCCACTCCAGTCATTGGATTTCGATAATACACATGAAAGCACATAACCACAGGTGAACACAGGTTAGGTACGCCTAGTTGGGCCGCTGTGGCAGTTGGAAGATGAGCCATGAAAAGGCTCCTAAGTCCTTACTATACATTGTAAATTTTTTTAGGTGAAAAATTCGATGTTGTCGGAACCACTCCAGTCTTTATATTTCGATAGTACACATCTAAACACATAACCACAGGTGTACACAGGTCGTAAGTACGCCTAGTTCGGCCGCTGTGGCAGTTGGAATATGAGAAATGAAAAGGCTCCAAAATCCTTACTATACACTGTCAATTTTTTTAGGTGAAAAATTAGATGTCGTCGGATCCACTCCAGTCTTTGGATTTCGATAATACACATCTAAACACATAACCACAGGTGTACAAATGTCGTAGGTACGCCTAGTTGGGCCGCTGTGGCAGTTGGAAGATGAGCCATGAAAAGGCTCCTAAGTCCTTACTATACACTGTCAATTTTTTTAGGTGAAAAATTCGATGTCGTCGGATATACTCCAGTCTTTGGATTTCGATAATACACATCTAAACACATAACCACAGGTGTACAAATGTCGTAGGTACTGTCAATTTTTTTAGGTGAAAAATTCGATGTCGTCGGATCCACTCCAGTCATTGGATTTCGATAAAAGACATCTAAACACATAACCACAGGTGTACACAGGTCGTAAGTACGCCTAGTTCGGCCGCTGTGGCAGTTGGAAGATGAGCCATGAAAAGACTCCAAAATCTTTACTATACACAGTAAATTTTTTTAGGTGAATAATTCGATGTCGTCGGATCCACTCCAGTCTTTGGATTTCGATAATACACATCTTATCACATAACCGCAGGTGTACACAGGTCGTAAGTACGCCTAGTTGGGCCGCTGTGGCAGTTGGAAGATGAGAAATGAAAAGGCTCCAAAATCTTTACTATACACAGTCAATTTTTTTAGGTGAATAATTCGATGTCGTCGGATCCACTCCAGTCTTTGGATTTCGATAATACACATCTTATCACATAACCACAGGTGTACAAATGTCGTAGTTACGCCTAGTTGGGCCGCTGTGGCAGTTGGAAGACGAGCCATGGAAAGACTCTAAAATCCTTACTATACACTGTACATTTTTTAGGTGAAAAATTTGATGTCGTCGGATCCGCTCCAGTCATTGGATTTCGATAATACACATCTAAACACAAAACCACAGGTGTACACATGTCGTAAGTACGCCTAGTTGGGCCGCTGTGGCAGTTGAAAAATGAGCCATGAAAAGGCTCCAAAATCCTTACACTGTCAATTTTTTTAGGTGAAAAATTAGATGTCGTCGGATCTACTCCAGTCTTTGGATTTCGATAATACACATCTTAACACATAACCACATGTGTACACAGGTCGTAGGTACGCCTAGTTGGGCCGCTGTGGCAGTTGGAAGATGAGCCATGAAAAGGCTCCAAAATCCTTACTATACACTGTCAATTTTTTTAGGTGAAAAATTAGATGTCGTCGGATCTACTCCAGTCTTTGGATTTCGATAATACACATCTAAACACATAACCACATGTGTACACAGATCGCAGGTACGCCTAGTTGGGCCGCTGTGGCTGTTGGAAGATGAGCCATGAAAAGGCTCCAAAATCCTTACTATACACTGTCAATGTTTTTAGGTGAAAAATTCGATGTCGTTGGGTCCACTCCAGTCTTTGAATTTCGATAATACACATCTAAACACAAAAAACACAGGTGTACACAAGTCGTAAGTACGCCTAGTTGGGCCGCTGTGGCTGTTGGAAGATGAGCCATGAAAAGGCACCAAAATCCTTACTATACACTGTCAATGTTTTTAGGTGAAAAATTTGATGTCGTTGGGTCCACTCCAGTCTTTGAATTTCGATAATACACATCTAAACACAAAACCACAGGTGTACACATGTCGTAAGTACGCCTAGTTGGGCCGCTGTGGCAGTTGGAAGACGAGCCATGAAAAGACTCCAAAATCGTTACTATACACTGTCAATTTTTTTAGGTGAAAAATTCGATGTCGTCGTATCCACTCCAGTCTTTGGATTTCGATAATACACATCTTATCACATAACCACAGGTGTACACAGGTCGTAGGTACGCCTAGTTGGGCCCCTGTGGCAGTTGGAAGATGAGCCATGAAAAGGCACCAAAATCCTTACTATACACTGTCAATGTTTTCAGGTAAAAATTCGTTGTCGTCGGATCCACTCCAGTCTTTGGATTTCGATAATACACATCTAAACACATAACCACAGGTGTACACAGGTCGTAAGTACGCCTAGTTGGGCCGCTGTGGCAGTTGGAATATGAGAAATGAAAAGGCTCCAAAATCCCTACTATACACTGTCAATTTTTTTAGGTGAAAAATTAGATGTCGTCGGATCCACTCCAGTCTTTGGATTTCGATAATACACATCTAAACACATAACCACAGGTGTACAAATGTCGTAGGTACGCCTAGTTGGGCCGCTGTGGCAGTTGGAAGATGAGCCATGAAAAGGCTCCTAAATCCTTACTATACACTGTCAATTTTTTTAGGTGAAAAATTCGATGTCGTCGGATATACTCCAGTCTTTGGATTTCGATAATACACATCTAAACACATAACCACATGTGTACACAGGTCGCAGGTACGCCTAGTTGGGCCGCTGTGGCTGTTGGAAGATGAGCCATGAAAATGCTCCAAAATCCTTACACTGTCAATTTTTTTAGGTGAAAAATTAGATGTCGTCGGATCTACTCCAGTCTTTGGATTTCGATAATACACATCTAAACACATAACCACATGTGTACACAGGTCGCAGGTACGCCTAGTTGGGCCGCTGTGGCAGTTGGAAGATGAGCCATGAAAAGGCTCCAAAATCCTTACTATACACTGTCAATTTTTTTAGGTGAAAAATTAGATGTCGTCGGATCTACTCCAGTCTTTGGATTTCGATAATACACATCTAAACACATAACCACATGTGTACACAGGTCGCAGGTACGCCTAGTTGGGCCGCTGTGGCTGTTGGAAGATGAGCCATGAAAAGGCTCCAAAATCCTTACTATACACTGTCAATGTTTTTAGGTGAAAAATTCGATGTCGTTGGGTCCACTCCAGTCTTTGAATTTCGATAATACACATCTAAACACAAAAATACAGGTGTACACAAGTCGTAAGTACGCCTAGTTGGGCCGCTGTGGCTGTTGGAAGATGAGCCATGAAAAGGCACCAAAATCCTTACTATATACTGTCAATGTTTTTAGGTGAAAAATTTGATGTCGTTGGGTCCACTCCAGTCTTTGAATTTCGATAATACACATCTAAACACAAAACCACAGGTGTACACATGTCGTAAGTACGCCTAGTTGGGCCGCTGTGGCAGTTGGAAGACGAGCCATGAAAGGACTCCAAAATCGTTACTATACACTGTCAATTTTTTTAGGTGAAAAATTCGATGTCGTCGTATCCACTCCAGTCTTTGGATTTCGATAATACACATCTTATCACATAACCACAGGTGTACACAGGTCGTAGGTACGCCTAGTTGGGCCCCTGTGGCAGTTGGAAGATGAGCCATGAAAAGGCACCAAAATCCTTACTATACACTGTCAATGTTTTTATGTAAAAATTCGTTGTCGTCGGATCCACTCCAGTCTTTGGATTTCGATAATACACATCTAAACACATAACCACAGGTGTACACAGGTCGTAAGTACGCCTAGTTGGGCCGCTGTGGCAGTTGGAAGATGAGAAATGAAAAGACTCCAAAATCCTTACTATACACTGTCAATTTTTTTAGGTGAAAAATTCGATGTCGTCGGATCCACTCCAGTCATTGGATTTCGATAATACGCATCTAAACACATAACCACAGGTGTACGGTCGTAAGTACGCCTAGTTCGGCCGCTGTGGCAGTTGAAAGATGAGCCATGAAAAGGCTCCAAAATCTTTACTATACACAGTCAATTTTTTTAGGTGAATACTTCGATATCGTCGGATCCACTCCAGTCTTTGGATTTCGATAATACACATCTTATCACATAACCACAGGTGTACACAGGTCGTAGGTACGCCTAGTTGGGCCGCTGTGGCAGTTGGAAGACGAGCCATGAAAAGACTCTAAAATCCTTACTATACACTGTACATTTTTTAGGTGAAAAATTTGATGTCGTCGGATCCGCTCCAGTCATTGGATTTCGATAATACACATCTAAACACATAACCACAGGCTTACACAGGTCGTAGTTACGCTTAGTTGGGCCGCTGTGGCAGTTGGAAGATGAGAAATGAAAAGGCTCCAAAATCTTTACTATACACAGTCAATTTTTTTAGGTGAATAATTCGATGTCGTCGGATCCACTCCAGTCTTTGGATTTCGATAATACACATCTAAACACATAACCACAGGCTTACACAGGTCGTAGTTACGCTTAGTTGGGCCGCTGTGGCAGTTGGAAGATGAGAAATGAAAAGACTCCAAAATCCTTACTATACACTGTCAATTTTTTTAGGCGAAAAATTCGATGTCTTCGGATCCACTCCAGTCTTTGGATTTCGATAATACACATCAAAGCACATAACCACAGGTGAACACAGGTCGTAGGTACGCCTAGTTGGGCCGCTGTGGCAGTTGGAAGATGAGCCATGAAAAGGCTCCAAAATCCTTACTATACACTGTCAATTTTTTTAGGTGAACAATTCGATGTCGTCGGATCCACTCCAGTCATTGGATTTCGATAATACACATCTAAACACATAACCACAGGTGTAAAAATGTCGTAGGTACGCCTAGTTGGGAAGCTGTGGCAGTTGGAAGATGAGCCATGAAAAGGCTCCTAAATAATTACTATACACTGTCAATTTTTTTAGGTGAAAAATTCGATGTCGTCGGAACCACTCCAGTCATTGGATTTCGATAATACACATCTTAACACATAACCACAGGTGTACGGTCGTAAGTACGCCTAGTTCGGACGCTGTGGCAGTTGGAAGATGAGCCATGAAAAGGCTCCAAAATCTTTACTATACACAGTCAATTTTTTTAGGTGAATAATTCGATGTCGTCGGATCCACTCCAGTCTTTGGATTTCGATAATACACATCTTATCACATAACCACAGGTGTACACAGGTCGTAGGTACGCCTAGTTGGGCCGCTGTGGCAGTTGGAAGACGAGCCATGAAAAGACTCTAAAATCCTTACTATACACTGTACATTTTTTAGGTGAAAAATTTGATGTCGTCGGATCCGCTCCAGTCATTGGATTTCGATAATACACATCTAAACACATAACCACAGGCTTACACAGGTCGTAGTTACGCTTAGTTGGGCCGCTGTGGCAGTTGGAAGATGAGAAATGAAAAGGCTCCAAAATCTTTACTATACACAGTCAATTTTTTTAGGTGAACAATTCGATGTCGTCGGATCCACTCCAGTCATTGGATTTCGATAATACACATCTAAACACATAACCACAGGTGTAAAAATGTCGTAGGTACGCCTAGTTGGGCCGCTGTGGCAGTTGGAAGATGAGCCATGAAAAGACTCTAAAATGCTTACTATACACTGTACATTTTTTAGGTGAAAAATTTGATGTCGTCGGATCCGCTCCAGTCATTCTATTTCGATAATACACATCTAAACACATAACCACAGGCTTACACAGGTCGTAGTTACGCTTAGTTGGGCCGCTGTGGCAGTTGGAAGATGAGAAATGAAAAGACTCCAAAATCCTTACTATACACTGTCAATTTTTTTAGGTGAAAAATTCGATGTCGTCGGATCCACTCCAGTCCTTATATTTCGATAGTACACATCTAAACACATAACCACAGGTGTACACAGGTCGTAAGTACGCCTAGTTCGGCCGCTGTGGCAGTTGGAAGATGAGCCATGAAAAGGCTCCAAAATCCTTACTATACACTGTCAATTTTTTTAGGTGAACAATTCGATGTCGTCGGATCCACTCCAGTCTTTGGATTTCGATAATACACATCTTATCACATAACCACAGGCTTACACAGGTCGTAGTTACGCTTAGTTGGGCCGCTGTGGCGGTTGGAAGATGAGAAATGAAAAGGCTCCAAAATCTTTACTATACACAGTAAATTTTTTTAGGTGAATAATTCGATGTCGTCGGATCCACTCCAGTCTTTGGATTTCGATAATACACATCTAAACACATAACCACAGGCTTACACAGGTCGTAGTTACGCTTAGTTGGGCCGCTGTGGCAGTTGGAAGATGAGAAATGAAAAGACTCCAAAATCCTTACTATACACTGTCAATTTTTTTAGGCGAAAAATTCGATGTCTTCGGATCCACTCCAGTCTTTGGATTTCGATAATACACATCAAAGCACATAACCACAGGTGAACACAGGTCGTAGGTACGCCTAGTTGGGCCGCTGTGGCAGTTGGAAGATGAGCCATGAAAAGGCTCCAAAATCCTTACTATACACTGTCAATTTTTTTAGGTGAACAATTCGATGTCGTCGGATCCACTCCAGTCATTGGATTTCGATAATACACATCTAAACACATAACCACAGGTGTAAAAATGTCGTAGGTACGCCTAGTTGGGAAGCTGTGGCAGTTGGAAGATGAGCCATGAAAAGGCTCCTAAATAATTACTATACACTGTCAATTTTTTTAGGTGAAAAATTCGATGTCGTCGGAACCACTCCAGTCATTGGATTTCGATAATACACATCTAAACACATAACCACAGGTGTACGGTCGTAAGTACGCCTAGTTCGGACGCTGTGGCAGTTGGAAGATGAGCCATGAAAAGGCTCCAAAATCTTTACTATACACAGTCAATTTTTTTAGGTGAATAATTCGATGTCGTCGGATCCACTCCAGTCTTTGGATTTCGATAATACACATCTTATCACATAACCACAGGTGTACACAGGTCGTAGGTACGCCTAGTTGGGCCGCTGTGGCAGTTGGAAGACGAGCCATGAAAAGACTCTAAAATCCTTACTATACACTGTACATTTTTTAGGTGAAAAATTTGATGTCGTCGGATCCGCTCCAGTCATTGGATTTCGATAATACACATCTAAACACATAACCACAGGCTTACACAGGTCGTAGTTACGCTTAGTTGGGCCGCTGTGGCAGTTGGAAGATAAGAAATGAAAAGACTCCAAAATCCTTACTATACACTGTCAATTTTTTTAGGCGAAAAATTCGATGTCGTCGGATCCACTCCAGTCTTTGGATTTCGATAATACACATCAAAGCACATAACCACAGGTGAACACAGGTCGTAGGTACGCCTAGTTGGGCCGCTGTGGCAGTTGGAAGATGAGCCCTGAAAAGGCTCCTAAATCCTTACTATACACTGTCAATGTTTTTAGGTGAAAAATTCGATGTCGTTGGGTCCACTCCAGTCTTTGAATTTCGATAATACACATCAATACACATAACCACAGGTGTACACATGTCGTAAGTACGCCTAGTTGGGCCGATGTGGCCGTTGAAAGATGAGCCATGAAAAGGCTCCAAAATCCTTACTATACACTGTCAATTTTTTTAGGTGAATAAGTCGATGTCGTCGGATCCACTCCAGTCTTTGGATTTCGATAATACACATCTAATCACAGAACCACAGGTGTACAAATGTCGTAGGTACGCCTAGTTGGGCCGCTGTGGCAGTTGGAAGAAGAGCCATGAAAAGACTCTAAAAGCCTTACTATACACTGTACATTTTTTAGGTGAAAAATTTGATGTCGTCGGATCCGCTCCAGTCATTGGATTTCGATAATACACATCGAAACACATAACCACAGGTGTACACAGGTCGTAGGTACGCCTAGTTGGGCTACTGTGGCAGTTGGAAGATGAGCCATGAAAAGGCTCCTAAATCCTTACTATACACTGTCAATTTTTTTAGGTGAAAAATTCGATGTCGTCGGATCCACTCCAGTCTTTGGATTTCGATAATACACATCTAAACACATAACCACAGGTGTACAAATGTCGTAGGTACGCCTAGTTGGGCCGCTGTGGCATTTGGAAGATGAGCCATGAAAAGGCTCCTAAATCCTTACTATACACTGTCAATGTTTTTAGGTAAAAATTCGATGTCGTCGGATCCACTCCAGTCATTGGATTTCGATAATACACATCAAAGCACATAACCACAGGTGAACACAGGTCGTAGGTACGCCTAGTTGGGCCGCTGTGGCAGTTGGAAGATGAGCCATGAAAAGGCTCCTAAGTCCTTACTATACATTGTCAATTTTTTTAGGTGAAAAATTCGATCTCGTCGGATCCACTCCAGTCTTTATATTTCGATAGTACACATCTAAACACATAACCACAGGTGTACACAGGTCGTAAGTACGCCTAGTTCGGCCGCTGTGGCAGTTGGAATATGAGAAATGAAAAGGCTCCAAAATCCTTACTATACACTGTCAATTTTTTTAGGTGAAAAATTAGATGTCGTCGGATCCACTCCAGTCTTTGGATTTCGATAATACACATCTAAGCACATAACCACAGGTGTACAAATGTCGTAAGTACGCCTAGTTGGGCCACTGTGGCAGTTGGAAGATGAGCCATGAAAAGGCTCCTAAATCCTTACTATACACTGTCAATTTTTTTAGGTGAAAAATTCGATGTCGTCGGATCCACTCCAGTCTTTGGATTTCGATAATACACATCTAAACACATAACCACAGGTGTACAAATGTCGTAGGTACGCCTAGTTGGGCCGCTGTGGCAGTTGGAAGATGAGCCATGAAAAGGCTCCTAAATCCTTACTATACACTGTCAAGTTTTTTAGGTGAAAAATTCGATGTCGTCGGATCCACTCCAGTCATTGGATTTCGATAATACACATCTAAACACATAACCACAGGTGTGCATAGGTCGTATGTACGCCTAGTTGGGCCGCTGTGGCAGTTGGAAGATGAGCCATGAAAAGGCTCCTAAGTAATTACTATACACTGTCAATTTTTTTAGGTAATAATTCGATGTCGTCGGATCCACTCCAGTCATTGGATTTCGATAATACACATCTAAACACATAACCACAGGATTACACAGGCCGTAGGTACGCCTAGTTGGGCCGCTGTGGCTGTTGGAAGATGAGCCATGAAAAGGCTCAAAAATCCTTACTATACACTGTCAATGTTTTTAGGTGAAAAATTCGATGTCGTTGGGTCCACTCCAGTCTTTGAATTTCGATAATACACATCTAAACACAAAACCACAGGTGTACACATGTCGTAAGTACGCCTAGTTGGGCCGATGTGGCCGTTGAAAGATGAGCCATGAAAAGGCTCCAAAATCCTTACTATACACTGTCAATTTTTTTAGGTGAATAATTCGATGTCGTCGGATCCACTCCAGTCTTTGGATTTCGATAATACACATCTAATCACAGAACCACAGGTGTACAAATGTCGTAGGTACGCCTAGTTGGGCCGCTGTGGCAGTTGGAAGAAGAGCCATGAAAAGACTCTAAAAGCCTTACTATACACTGTACATTTTTTAGGTGAAAAATTTGATGTCGTCGGATCCGCTCCAGTCATTGGATTTCGATAATACACATCTAAACACATAACCACAGGTGTGCATAGGTCGTATGTACGCCTAGTTGGGCCGCTGTGGCAGTTGGAAGATGAGCCATGAAAAGGCTCCTAAATAATTACTATACACTGTCAATTTTTTTAGGTGAATAATTCGATGTCGTCGGATCCACTCCAGTCTTTGGATTTCGATAATACACATCTTATCACATAACCACAGGTGTACACAGGTCGTAGGTACGCCTAGTTGGGCCGCTGTGGCAGTTGGAAGACGAGCCATGAAAAGACTCTAAAAGCCTTACTATACACTGTACATTTTTTAGGTGAAAAATTTGATGTCGTCGGATCCGCTCCAGTCATTGGATTTCGATAATACACATCTAAACACATAACCACAGGCTTACACAGGTCGTAGTTACGCTTAGTTGGGCCGCTGTGGCATTTGGAAGATGAGAAATGAAAAGACTCCAAAATCCTTACTATACACTGTCAATTTTTTTAGGCGAAAAATTCGATGTCGTCGGATCCACTCCAGTCTTTGGATTTCGATAATTCACATCAAAGCACATAACCACAGGTGAACACAGGTCGTAGGTACACCTAGTTGGGCCGCTGTGGCAGTTGGAAGATGAGCCATGAAAAGGCTCCTAAATCCTTACTATACACTGTCAATTTTTTTAAATGAAAAATTCGATGTAGTCGGATCCACTCCAGTCTTTATATTTCGATAGTACACATCTAAACACATAACCACAGGTGTACACAGGTCGTAAGTACGCCTAGTTCGGCCGCTGTGGCAGTTGGAAGATGAGCCATGAAAAGGCTCCAAGATCCTTACTATACACTGTCAATTTGTTTAGGTGAAAAATTCGATGTCGCCGGATCCACTCCAGTCTTTGGATTTCGATAATACACATCTAAACACATAACCACAGGTGTACAAATGTCGTAGGTACGCCTAGTTGGGCCGCTGTGTCAGTTGGAAGATGAGCCATGAAAAGGCTCCTAAATAATTACTATACACTGTCAATTTTTTTAGGTGAAAAATTAGATGTCGTCGGATCCACTCCAGTCTTTATATTTCGATAGTACACATCTAAACACATAACCACAGGTGTACACAGGTCGCAAGTACGCCTTGTTCGGCCGCTGTGGCAGTTGGAAGATGAGCCATGAAAAGGCTCCTAAATAATTACTATACACTGTCAATTTTTTTAGGTGAAAAATTAGATGTCGTCGGATCCACTCCAGTCATTGGATTTCGATAATAGACATCTAAACACATAACCACAGGTGTACACAGGTCGCAAGTACGCCTTGTTCGGCCGCTGTGGCAGTTGGAAGATGAGTCATGAAAAGGCTCCAAAATCCTTACTATACACTGTAAATTTTTTTAGGTGAAAAATTAGATGTCGTCGGATCTACTCCAGTCTTTGGATTTCGATAATACACATCTAAACACATAACCACAGGTGTACACAGGTCGTAGGTACGCCTAGTTGAGCCGCTGTGGCTGTTGGAAGATGAGCCATAAAAAGGCTCCAAAATCCTTACTATGCACTGTCAATTTTTTTAGGTGAAAAATTAGATGTCGTCGGATCCACTCCAGTCTTTATATTTCGATAGTAGACATCTAAACACATAACCACAGGTGTACACAGGTCGTAAGTACGCCTAGTTCAGCCGCTGTGGCAGTTGGAAGATGAGCGTTGAAAAGGCTCCAAAATCCTTACTGTAATTTTTTTTATCCACTCCAGTCTTTGGATTTCGATAATACACATCTAAACACATAACCACAGGTGTACAAATGTCGTAGGTACGCCTAGTTGGGCCGCTGTGGCAGTTGGAAGATGAGCCATGAAAAGGCTCCTTAATCCTTACTATACACTGTCAATTTTTTTAGGTGAAAAATTCGATGTCGTCGGATCCACTCCAGTCATTGGATTTCGATAATACACATCTAAACACATAACCACAGGTGTGCATAGGTCGTATGTACGCCTAGTTGGGCCGCTGTGGCAGTTGGAAGATGAGCCATGAAAAGGCTCCTAAATAATTACTATACACTGTCAATTTTTTTAGGTGAAAAATTCGATGTCGTCGGATCCACTCCAGTCATTGGATTTCGATAATACACATCTAAACACATAACCACAGGTGTGCATAGGTCGTATGTACGCCTAGTTGGGCCGCTGTGGCAGTTGGAAGATGAGCCATGAAAAGGCTCCAAAATTTTTACTATACACAGTCAATTTTTTTAGGTGAATAATTCGATGTCGTCGGATCCACTCCAGTCTTTGGATTTCGATAATACACATCTTATCACATAACCACAGGTGTACACAGGTCGTAGGTACGCCTAGTTGGGCCGCTGTGTCAGTTGGAAGACGAGCCATGAAAAGACTCTAAAATCCTTACTATACACTGTACATTTTTTAGGTGAAAAATTTGATGTCGTCGGATCCGCTCCAGTCATTGGATTTCGATAATACACATCTAAACACATAACCACAGGCTTACACAGGTCGTAGTTACGCTTAGTTGGGCCGCTGTGGCAGTTGGAAGATGAGAAATGAAAAGACTCCAAAATCCTTACACTGTCAATTTTTTTAGGCGAAAAATTCGATGTCGTCGGATCCACTCCAGTCTTTGGATTTCGATAATACACATCAAAGCACATAACCACAGGTGAACACAGGTCGTAGGTACGCCTAGTTGGGCCGCTGTGGCAGTTGGAAGATGAGCCATGAAAAGGCTCCTAAATCCTTACTATACACTGCCAATTTTTTTAGGTGAAAAATTCGATGTCGTCGGATCCACTCCAGTCTTTATATTTCGATAGTACACATCTAAACACATAACCACAGGTGTACACAGGTCGTAAGTACGCCTAGTTCGGCCGCTGTGGCAGTTGGAAGATGAGCCATGAAAAGGCTCCTAAATAATTACTATACACTGTCAATTTTTTTAGGTGAAAAATTCGATGTCGTCGGATCCACTCCAGTCATTGGATTTCGATAATAGACATCTAAACACATAACCACAGGTGTACACAGGTCGTAAGTACGCCTAGTTCGGCCGCTGTGGCAGTTGGAAGATGAGCCATTAAAAGGCTCCAAAATCCTTACTATACACTGTACATTTTTTTAGGTGAAAAATTCGATGTCTTCGGATCCACTCCAGTCTTTGGATTTCGATAATACACATCTAAACACATAACCACAGGTGTACACAGTTCGTAGGTACGCCTAGTTCGGCCGCTGTGGCAGTTGGAAGATGAGCCATGAAAAGGCTCCAAAATCCTTACTATACACTGTCAATTTTTTTAGGTGAAAAATTCGATGTCGTCGGATCTACTCCAGTCATTGGATTTCGATAATACACATCTAATCACATTACAACAGGTGTACACAGGTCGTAGGTTTGCCTAGTTGGGCCGCTGTGGCTGTTGGAAGATGAGCCATGAAAAGGCTCCAAAATCCTTACTATACACTGTCAATTTTTTTAGGTGAAAAATTCGATGTCGTCGGATCTACTCCAGTCATTGGATTTCGATAATACACATCTAATCACATTACAACAGGTGTACACAGGTCGTAGGTTTGCCTAGTTGGGCCGCTGTGGCTGTTGGAAGATGAGCCATGAAAAGGCTCCAAAATCCTTACTATACATTGTCAATTTTTTTAGGTGAAAAATTCGATGTCGTCGGATCCACTCCAGTCCTTGGATTTTGATAATACACATCAAAACACAAAACCACAGATGAACGCAGGTCGTAGGTACGCCTAGTTGAGCCGCTCTGGCAGTTGGAAGATGAGCTATGAAAAGGCTCTAAGATCCCTACTATACACTGTACATTTTTTTAGGTGAAAAATTCGATGTCTTCGGATCCACTCCAGTCTTTGGATTTCGATAATACACATCTAAACACATAACCACAGGTGTACACAGGTCGTAGGTACGCCTAGTTGGGCCGCTGTGGCAGTTGGAAGATGAGCCATGAAAAGGCTCCTAAATCCTTACTATACACTGTCAATTTTTTTAGGTGAAAAATTAGATGTCGTCGTATCCACTCCAGTCATTGGATTTCGATAGTACACATCTAAACACATAACCACAGGTGTGCACAGGTCGTAAGTACGCCTAGTTGGGCCGCTGTGGCAGTTGGAAGATGAGCCATGAAAAGGCTCCAAAATCCTTACTATACACTGTCAATTTTTTAGGTGAAAAATTCGATGTCGTCGGTTACACTCCAGTCTTTAGATTTCGATAATACACATCAAAGCACATAACCACAGGTGTACACAGGTCGTAGGTACGCCTAGTTGGGCCACTGTGGCAGTTGGAAGATGAGCCATGAAAAGGCTCCAAAATCTTTACTATACACTGTAAATTTTTTTAGGTGAAAAATTCGATGTCGTCGGATCTACTCCAGTCTTTGGATTTCGATAATACACATCTAAACACATAACCACAGGTGTACACAGGTAGTAGGTACGCCTAGTTGAGCCGCTGTGGCTATTGGAAGATGAGCCATAAAAAGGCTCCAAAATCCTTACTATGCACTGTCAATTTTTTTAGGTGAAAAATTAGATGTTGTCGGATCCACTCCAGTCTTTATATTTCGATAGTACACATCTTAACACATAACCACAGGTGTGCACAGGTCGTAAGTACGCCTAGTTGGGCCGCTGTGGCAGTTGGAAGATGAGCCATGAAAAGGCTCCAAAATCCTTACTATACACTGTCAATTTTTTAGGTGAAAAATTCGATGTCGTCGGTTACACTCCAGTCTTTAGATTTCGATAATACACATCAAAGCACATAACCACAGGTGTACACAGGTCGTAGGTACGCCTAGTTGGGCCACTGTGGCAGTTGGAAGATGAGCCATGAAAAGGCTCCTAAATAATTACTATACACTGTCAATTTTCTTAGGTGAAAAATTCGATGTCGTCGGATCCACTCCAGTCATTGGATTTCGATAATAGACATCTAAACACACAACCACAGGTGTACGCAGGTCGTAAGTACGCCTAGTTCGGCCGCTGTGGCAGTCGGAAGATGAGCCATGAAAAGGCTCCAAAATCTTTACTATACACTGTCAATTTTTTTAGCTGAAAGATTCGATGTCGTCGGATCCACTCCAGTCTTTAGATTTCGATAATACACATCAAAGCACATAACCACAGGTGAACACAGGTCGTAGGTACGCCTAGTTGGGCCGCTGTGGCAGTTGGAAGATGAGCCATGAAAAGGCTCCTAAATAATTACTAGACACTGTGAATTTTCTTAGGTGAAAAATTCGATGTCGTCGGATCCACTCCAGTCTTTAGATTTCTATAATACACATCAAAGCACATAACCACAGGTGAACACAGGTCGTAGGTACGCCTAGTTGGGCCGCTGTGGCAGTTGGAAGATGAGCCATGAAAAGGCTGCTAAATCCTTATTATACACTGTCAATTTTTTTAGGTGAAAAATTCGATGTCGTCGGATCCACTCCAGTCTTTATATTTCGATAGTACACATCTAAACACATAACCACAGGTGTACACAGGTCGTAAGTACGCCTAGTTCGGCCGCTGTGGCAGTTGGAAGATGAGCCATGAAAAGGCTCCAAAATCCTTACTATACACTGTCAATTTTTTAGGTGAAAAATTCGATGTCGTCGGTTACACTCCAGTCTTTAGATTTCGATAATACACATCAAAGCACATAACCACAGGTGTACACAGGTCGTAGGTACGCCTAGTTGGGCCACTGTGGCAGTTGGAAGATGAGCCATGAAAAGGCTCCTAAATAATTACTATACACTGTCAATTTTCTTAGGTGAAAAATTCGATGTCGTCGGATCCACTTCAGTCATTGGATTTCGATAATAGACATCTAAACACATAACCACAGGTGTACGCAGGTCGTAAGTACGCCTAGTTCGGCCGCTGTGGCAGTCGGAAGATGAGCCATGAAAAGGCTCCAAAATCTTTACTATACACTGTCAATTTTTTTAGCTGAAAGATTCGATGTCGTCGGATCCACTCCAGTCTTTAGATTTCGATAATACACATCAAAGCACATAACCACAGGTGAACACAGGTCGTAGGTACGCCTAGTTGGGCCGCTGTGGCAGTTGGAAGATGAGCCATGAAAAGGCTCCTAAATAATTACTAGACACTGTGAATTTTCTTAGGTGAAAAATTCGATGTCGTCGGATCCACTCCAGTCTTTAGATTTCTATAATACACATCAAAGCACATAACCACAGGTGAACACAGGTCGTAGGTACGCCTAGTTGGGCCGCTGTGGCAGTTGGAAGATGAGCCATGAAAAGGCTGCTAAATCCTTATTATACACTGTCAATTTTTTTAGGTGAAAAATTCGATGTCGTCGGATCCACTCCAGTCTTTATATTTCGATAGTACACATCTAAACACATAACCACAGGTGTACACAGGTCGTAAGTACGCCTAGTTCGGCCGCTGTGGCAGTTGGAAGATGAGCCATGAAAAGACTCCAAAATCCATCACTGTAAATTTTTTTAGGTGAAAAATTAGATGTCGTCGGATCTACTTCAGTCTTTGGATTTCGATAATACACATCTAAACACATAACCACAGGTGTACACAGGTAGTAGGTACGCCTAGTTTAGCCGCTGTGGCTGTTGGAAGATGAGCCATAAAAAGGCTCCAAAATCCTTACTATGCACTGTCAATTTTTTTAGGTGAAAAATTAGATGTTGTCGGATCCACTCCAGTCTTTGGATTTCGATAATACACATCTAATCACATACCCACAGGTGTACACAGGTCGTAAGTACGCCTAGTTGGGCCGCTGTGGTAGTTGGAAGATGAGCCATGAAAATTCTCCAAAATCCTACAAGATCCTTCACTGACAATTTTTTTAGGTGAAAAATTCGATGTCGTCGAATCGACTCCAGTCATTGGACTTCGATAATACACATCTAATCACATAACCACAGGTGTACACAGGTCGTAGGTTTGCCTAGTTGGGCCGCTGTGGCTGTTGGAAGATGAGCCATGAAAAGGCTCCAAAATCCTTACCATACACTGTCAATTTTTTTAGGTGAAAAATTCGATGTCGTCGGATCCACTCCAGTCTTTGGATTTCGATAATACACATCTAATCACATAACCACAGGTGTACACAGGTCGTAAGTACGCCTATTTGGGCAGCTGTGGCAGTTGGAAGCCATGAAAAGGCTCAAAAATCCTTACTATACACTGTCAATTTTTTTAGGTGAAAAATTAGATGTCGTCGGATCCACTCCAGTCATTGGATTTCGATAATACACATCTAATCACATAACCACAGGTGTACACAGCTCGTAGGTTTGCCTAGTTGGGCCGCTGTGGCAGTTGGAAGATGAGCCATGAAAATTCTCCAAAATCCTCCAAGATCCTTCACTGACAATTTTTTTAGGTGAAAAATTCGATGTCGTCGAATCGACTCCAGTCATTGGACTTCGATAATACACATCTAATCACATAACCACAGGTGTACACAGGTCGTAGGTTTGCCTAGTTGGGCCGCTGTGGCTGTTGGAAGATGAGCCATGAAAAGGCTCCAAAATCCTTACTATACACTGTCAGTTTTTTTAGGTGAAAAATTAGATGTCGTCGGATCCACTCCAGTCATTGGATTCCGATAATACACATCTAATCACATAACCACAGGTGTACGCAGGTCGTAGGTAAGCCTAGTTGGGCCGCTGTGGCAGTTGGAAGATGAGCCCTGAAAAGGCTCAAAAATCCTTACTATACACTGTCAATTTTTTTAGGTGAAAGATTCGATGTCGTCGGATCCACTCCAGTCCTTGGATTTCGATAATACACATCAAAACACATAACCACAGGTGAACACATGTAGTAGGTACGCCTAGTTGGGCCGCTGTGGCAGTTGCAAGATGAGCCATGAAAAGGCTCCAAAATCCTTACTATACACTGTCAATTTTTTTAGGTGAAAAATTAGATGTCGTCGGATCCACTCCAGTCATTGGATTTCGATAATACACATCTAAACACATAACCACAGGTGTACGCAGGTCGTAGGTAGAAATAGTTGGGCCGCTGTGGCAGTTAGAAGATGAGCAATGAAAAGGCTCTGAACTCCTTACTATACACTGTAAATTTTTTTTAGGTGAAAAATTCGATGTCGTCGAATCCACTCCAGTCTTTGGATTTCGATAATACACATCTAAACACATAACCACAGGTGTACACAGGTCGTAGGTGCGCCTAGTTGGGCCGCTGTGGCAGTTGGAAGATGAGCCATGAAAAGGCTACAAAATCTTTACTATACACTGTACATTTTTTTAGGTGAAAAATTCGATGTCGTCGGATCCACTCCAGTCATTGGATTTCGATAATAGACATCTAAACACATAACCACAGGTGTACACAGGTCGTAAGTATGCCTAGTTCGGCCGCTGTGGCAGTTGGAAGATGAGCCATGAAAAGGCTCCAAAATCCTTACTATACACTGTCAATTTTTTTAGGTGAAAAATTCGATGTCGTCGGATCCACTCCAGTCTTTAGATTTCGATAATACACATCAAAGCACATAACCACAGGTGAACACAGGTCGTAGGTACGCCTAGTTGGGCCGCTGTGGCAGTTGGAAGATGAGCCATGAAAAGGCTCCAAGATCCTTACTATACACTGTCAATTTTTTTAGGTAAAAATTCGATGTCGTCGGATCCACTCCAGTCATTGGATTTCGATAATACACGTCAAAACACATAACCGCAGGTGTACACAGGTCGTAGGTACGCCTAGTTCGGCCGCTGTGGCAGTTGGAAGATGAGCCATGAAAAGGCTCCAAAATCCTTACTATACACTGTCAATTTTTTTAGGTGAAAGATTCGATGTCGTCGGATCCACTCCAGTCTTTAGATTTCGATAATACACATCAAAGCACATAACCACAGGTGAACACAGGTCGTAGGTACGCCTAGTTGGGCCGCTGTGGCAGTTGGAAGATGAGCCATGAAAAGGCTCCTAAATCCTTACTATACACTGTCAATTTTTTTAGGTGAAAAATTCGATGTCGTCGTATCCACTCTAGTCTTTATATTTCGATAGTACACATCTAAACACATAACCACAGGTGTACACAGGTCGTAAGTACGCCTAATTCGGCCGCTGTGGCAGTTGGAAGATGAGCTATGAAAAGGCTCCAAGATCCTTACTATACACTGTCAATTTTTTTAGGTAAAAATTCGATGTCGTCGGATCCACTCCAGTCTATGGATTTCGATAACACACATCTAAACACAGGTGTACAAATGTCGTAGGTACGCCTAGTTGGGCCGCTGTGGCAGTTGGAAGATGAGCCATGAAAAGGCTCCTAAATCCTTACTATACACTGTCAATTTTTTTAGGTGAAAAATTCGATGTCGTCGGATCCACTCCAGTCTTTGGATTTCGATAATACACATCTAAACACATAACCACAGGTGTACAAATGTCGTAGGTACGCCTAGTTGGGCCGCTGTGGCAGTTGGAAGATGAGCCATGAAAAGGCTCCTAAATCCTTACTATACACAGTCAATTTTTTTAGGTGAAAAATTCGATGTCGTCGGATCCACTCCAGTCTTTGGATTTCGATAATACACATCTAAACACATAACCACAGGTGTACACAGGTCGTAGGTACGCCTAGTTGGGCCACTGTGGCAGTTGGAAGATGAGCCATGAAAAGGCTCCAAAATCCTCCAAAATCCATCACTGTAAATTTTTTTAGGTGAAAAATTAGATGTCGTCGGATCTACTCCAGTCTTTGGATTTCGATAATACACATCTAAACACATAACCACAGGTGTACACAGGTAGTAGGTACGCCTAGTTGAGCCGCTGTGGCTGTTGGAAGATGAGCCATAAAAAGGCTCCAAAATCCTTACTATGCACTGTCAATTTTTTTAGGTGAAAAATTCGATGTCGTCGGATCCACTCCAGTCTTTGGATTTCGATAATACACATCTAAACACATAACCACAGGTGTACACAGGTCGTAGGTACGCCTAGTTGGGCCACTGTGGCAGTTGGAAGATGAGCCATGAAAAGGCTCCAAAATCCTCCAAAATCCATCACTGTAAATTTTTTTTAGGTGAAAAATTCGATGTTGTCGGATCCACTCCAGTCTTTGGATTTCGATAATACACATCTAAACACATAACCACAGGTGTACACAGGTCGTAAGTACGCCTAGTTCGGCCGCTGTGGCAGTTGGAAGATGAGCCATGAAAAGGCTCCAAAATCCTCCAAAACCCATCACTGTAAATTTTTTTAGGTGAAAAATTAGATGTCGTCGGATCTACTCCAGTCTTTGGATTTCGATAATACACATCTAAACACATAACCACAGGTGTACACAGGTAGTAGGTACGCCTAGTTCGGCCGCTGTGGCAGTTGGAAGATGAGCCATGAAAAGGCTCTAAAATCCTCCAAAACCCATCACTGTAAATTTTTTTAGGTGAAAAATTAGATGTCGTCGGATCTACTCCAGTCTTTGGATTTCGATAATACACATCTAAACACATAACCACAGGTGTACAAATGTCGTAGGTACGCCTAGTTGGGCCGCTGTGGCAGTTGGAAGATGAGCCATGAAAAGGCTCCTAAATCCTTACTATGCACTGTCAATTTTTTTAGGTGAAAAATTAGATGTTGTCGGATCCACTCCAGTCTTTATATTTCGATAGTACACATCTAAACACATAACCACAGGTGTACACAGGTCGTAAGTACGCCTAGTTGGGCCGCTGTGGCAGTTGGAAGATGAGCCATGAAAATGCTCCAAAATCCTCCAAGATCCTTCACTGACAATTTTTTTAGGTGAAAAATTCGATGTCGTCGAATCGACTAAAGTCATTGGACTTCGATAATACACATCTAATCACATAACCACAGGTGTACACAGGTCGTAGGTTTGCCTAGTTGGGCCGCTGTGGCTGTTGAAAGATGAGCCATGAAAAGGCTCCAAAATCCTTACTATACACTGTCAATTTTTTTAGGTGAAAGATTCGATGTCGTCGGATCCACTCCAGTCCTTGGATTTCGATAATACACATCAAAACACATAACCACAGGTGATCACATGTCGTAGGTACGCCTAGTTGGGCCGCTGTGGCAGTTGGAAGATGAGCCATGAAAAGGCTCCAAAATCCTTACTATACACTGTCAATTTTTTTAGGTGAAAAATTAGATGTTGTCGGATCCACTCCAGTCTTTATATTTCGATAGTACACATCTAAACACATAACCACAGGTGTGCACAGGTCGTAAGTACGCCTAGTTCGGCCGCTGTGGCAGTTGGAAGATGAGCCATGAAAAGGCTCCAAAATCCTTACTATACACTGTCAATTTTTTTAGGTGAAAGATTCGATGTCGTCGGATCCACTCCAGTCTTTAGATTTCGATAATACACATCAAAGCACATAACCACAGGTGAACACAGGTCGTAGGTACGCCTAGTTGGGCCGCTGTGGCAGTTGGAAGATGAGCCATGAAAAGGCTCCTAAATCCTTACTATACACTGTCAATTTTTTTAGGTGAAAAATTCGATGTCGTCGGATCCACTCCAGTCTTTATATTTCGATAGTACACATCTAAACACATAACCACAGGTGTACACAGGTCGTAAGTACGCCTAGTTCGGCCGCTGTGGCAGTTGGAAGATGACCTATGATAAGGCTCCAAGATCCTTACTATACACTGTCAATTTTTTTAGGTAAAAATTCGATGTCGTCGGATCCACTCCAGTCACTGGATTTCGATAATACACATCAAAACACATAACCACAGGTGTACACAGGTCGTAAGTACGCCTAGTTCGGCCGCTGTGGCAGTTGGAAGATGACCTATGATAAGGCTCCAAGATCCTTACTATACACTGTCAATTTTTTTAGGTGAAAAATTCGATGTCGTCGGATCCACTCCAGTCTATGGATTTCGATAATACACATCTAAACACATAACCACAGGTGTACAAATGTCGTAGGTACGCCTAGTTGGGCCGCTGTGGCAGTTGGAAGATGAGCCATGAAAAGGCTCCTAAATCCTTACTATACACTGTCAATTTTTTTAGGTGAAAAATTCGATGTCGTCGGATCCACTCCAGTCTTTGGATTTCGATAATACACATCTAAACACATAACCACAGGTGTACAAATGTCGTAGGTACGCCTAGTTGGGCCGCTGTGGCAGTTGGAAGATGAGCCATGAAAAGGCTCCTAAATCCTTACTATACACAGTCAATTTTTTTAGGTGAAAAATTCGATGTCGTCGGATCCACTCCAGTCTTTGGATTTCGATAATACACATCTAAACACATAACCACAGGTGTACAAATGTCGTAGGTACGCCTAGTTGGGCCGCTGTGGCAGTTGGAAGATGAGCCATGAAAAGGCTCCTAAATCCTTACTATACACAGTCAATTTTTTTAGGTGAAAAATTCGATGTCGTCGGATCCACTCCAGTCTTTGGATTTCGATAATACACATCTAAACACATAACCACAGGTGTACACAGGTCGTAAGTACGCCTAGTTCGGCCGCTGTAGCAGTTGGAAGATGAGCCATGAAAAGGCTCCAAAATCCTCCAAAATCCATCACTGTAAATTTTTTTAGGTGAAAAATTAGATGTTGTCGGATCTACTCCAGTCTTTGGATTTCGATAATACACATCTAAACACATAACCACAGGTGTACACAGGTAGTAGGTACGCCTAGTTGAGCCGCTGTGGCTGTTGGAAGATGAGCCATAAAAAGGCTCCAAAATCCTTACTATGCACTGTCAATTTTTTTAGGTGAAAAATTCGATGTTGTCGGATCCACTCCAGTCTTTATATTTCGATAGTACACATCTAAACACATAACCACAGGTGTACACAGGTCGTAAGTACGCCTAGTTGGGCCGCTGTGGCAGTTGGAAGATGAGCCATGAAAATTCTCCAAAATCCTCCAAGATCCTTCACTGACAATTTTTTTAGGTGAAAAATTCGATGTCGTCGAATCGACTCCAGTCATTGGACTTCGATAATACACATCTAATCACATAACCACAGGTGTACACAGGTCGTAGGGTTGCCTAGTAGGGCCGCTGTGGCTGTTGAAAGATGAGCCATGAAAAGGCTCTAAAATCCTTACTATACACTGTCAATTTTTTTAGGTGAAAGATTCGATGTCGTCGGATCCACTATAGTCCTTGGATTTCGATAATACACATCAAAACACATAACCACAGGTGATCACATGTCGTAGGTACGCCTAGTTGGGCCGCTGTGGCAGTTGGAAGATGAGCCATGAAAAGGCTCCAAAATCCGTACTATACACTGTCAATTTTTTTAGGTAATAATTCGATGTCGTCGGATCCACTGCAGTCATTGGATTTCGATAATACACATCTAAACACATAACCACAGGTGAACACATGTCGTAGGTACGCCTAGTTGGGCCGCTGTGGCAGTTGGAAGATGAGCCATGAAAAGGCTCCAAAATCCTTACTATACACTGTCAATTTTTTTAGGTAATAATTCGATGTCGTCGGATCCACTGCAGTCATTGGATTTCGATAATACACATCTAAACACATAACCACAGGTGTACGCAGGTCGTAGGTAAGCCTAGTTGGGCCGCTGTGGCAGTTAGAAGATGAGCTATGAAAAGGCTCTGAAATCCTTACTATACACTGTCAATTTTTTTAGGTGAAAAATTCGATGTCGTCGGATCCACTCCAGTCTTTGGATTTCGATAATACACATCTAAACACATAACTACAGGTGTACAAATGTCGTAGGTATGCCTAGTTGGGCCGCTGTGGCAGTTGGAAGATGAGCCATGAAAAGGCTCCTAAATAATTACTATACACTGTCAATTTTTTTAGGTAATAATTCGATGTCGTCGGATCCACTGCAGTCATTGGATTTCGATAATACACATCTAAACACATAACCACAGGTGTACGCAGGTCGTAGGTAAGCCTAGTTGGGCCGCTGTGGCAGTTAGAAGATGAGCTATGAAAAGGCTCTGAAATCCTTACTATACACTGTCAATTTTTTTAGGTGAATAATTCGATGTCGTCGGATCCACTCCAGTCTTTGGATTTCGATAATACACATCAAAGCACATAACCACAGGTGAACACAGGTTGTAGGTACGCCTAGGTGGGCCGCTGTGGCAGTTGGAAGATGAGCTATGAAAAGGCTCTAAAATCCTTACTATACACTGTCAATTTTTTTAGGTGAAAGATTCGATGTCGTCGGATCCACTCCAGTCATTGGATTTCGATAATACACATCTAAACACATAACCACAGGTGTACGCAGGTCGTAGGTAAGCCTAGTTGGGCCGCTGTGGCAGTTGGAAGATGAGCCATGAAAAGGCTCCTAAATTCTTACTATACACTGTCAATTTTTTTAGGTAATAATTCGATGTCGTCGGATCCACTGCAGTCATTGGATTTCGATAATACACATCTAAACACATAACCACAGGTGTACGCAGGTCGTAGGTAAGCCTAGTTGGGCCGCTGTGGCAGTTGGAAGATGAGCCATGAAAACGCTCAAAAATCCTTACTATACACTGTCAATTTTTTTAGGTGAAAGATTCGATGTCGTCGGCTCCACTCCAGTCCTTGGATTTCGATAATACACATCTAAACACATAACCACAGGTGTACAAATGTCGTAGGTACGCCTAGTTGGGCCGCTGTGGCAGTTGGAAGATGAGCCATGAAAAGGCTCCTAAATTCTTACTATACACTGTCAATTTTTTTAGGTAATAATTCGATGTCGTCGGATCCACTGCAGTCATTGGATTTCGATAATACACATCTAAACACATAACCACAGGTGTACGCAGGTCGTAGGTAAGCCTAGTTGGGCCGCTGTGGCAGTTGGAAGATGAGCCATGAAAAGGCTCCTAAATTCTTACTATACACTGTCAATTTTTTTAGGTAATAATTCGATGTCGTCGGATCCACTGCAGTCATTGGATTTCGATAATACACATCTAAACACATAACCACAGGTGTACGCAGGTCGTAGGTAAGCCTAGTTGGGCCGCTGTGGCAGTTAGAAGATGAGCTATGAAAAGGCTCTGAAATCCTTACTATACACTGTCAATTTCTTTAGGTGAAAAATTCGATGTCGTCGGATCCACTCCAGTCTTTGGATTTCGATAATACACATCTAAACACATTACCACAGGTGTACAAATGTCGTAGGTATGCCTAGTTGGGCCGCTGTGGCAGTTGGAAGATGAGCCATGAAAAGGCTAGAAAATCCTTACTATGCACTGTCAATTTTTTAGGTGAAAAATTCGATGCCGTCGTATCCACTCCAGTCATTGGATTTCGATAATACACATCTAAACACATAACCACAGGTGTACACAGGTCGTAGGTACGCCTAGTTGGGCCGCTGTGGCAGTTGGAAGATGAGCCATGAAAAGGCTCCAAAATCCTTACTATGCACTGTCAATTTTTTAGGTGAAAAATTCGATGCCGTCGTATCCACTCCAGTCATTGGATTTCGATAATACACATCAAAACACATAACCACAGGTGTACACAGGTCGTAGGTACGCCTAGTTGGGCCGCTGTGGCAGTTGGAAGATGAGCCATGAAAAGGCTCCTAAATCCTTACTATACACTGTCAATTTTTTTAGGTGAAAAGTTCGATGTCGTCGGATCCACTCCAGTCTTTGGATTTCGATAATACACATCTAAACACATAACCACAGGTGTACAAATGTCGTAGGTACGCCTAGTTGGGCCGCTGTGGCAGTTGGAAGATGAGCCATGAAAGGCTCCAAAATCCTTACTATACACTGTCAATTTTTTTAGGTGAAAAATTAGATGTCGTCGGATCTACTCCAGTCTTTGGATTTCGATAATACACATCTAAACACATAACCACAGGTGTACACAGGTCGTAAGTACGCCTAGTTCGGCCGCTGTGGCAGTTGGAAGATGAGCCATGAAAAGGCTCCAAGATCCTTACTATACACTGTCAATTTTCTTAGGTGAAAAATTCGATGTCGTCGGATCCACTCCAGTCATTGGATTTCGATAATAGACATCTAAACACATAACCACAGGTGTACACAGGTCGTAAGTACGCCTAGTTCGGCCGCTGTGGCAGTTGGAAGATGAGCCATGAAAAGGCTCCAAAATCCTTACTATACACTGTCAATTTCTTTAGGTGAAAAATTAGATGTCGTCGGATCTACTCCAGTCTTTGGTTTCGATAATACACATCTAAACACATAACCACAGGTGTACACAGGTCGTAAGTACGCCTAGTTTGGCCGCTGTGGCAGTTGCAAGATGAGCCATGAAAAGGCTCCAAGATCCTTACTATACACTGTCAATTTTTTTAGGTGAAAAATTCGATGTCGTCGGATCCACTCCGGTCATTGGATTTCGATAATACACATCTAAACACATAACCACAGGTGTACACAGGTCGTAGGTACGACTAGTTGGGCCGCTGTGGCAGTTGGAAGATGAGCCATGAAAAGGCTCCTAAATCCTTACTATACACTGTCAATTTTTTTAGGTGAAAAATTCGATGTCGTCGGATCCACTCCAGTCATTGGATTTCGATAATACACATCTAAACACATAACCACAGGTGTACAAATGTCGTAGGTACGCCTAGTTGGGCCGCTGTGGCAGTTGGAAGATGAGCCATGAAAAGGCTCCTAAATCCTTACTATACACTGTCAATTTTTTTAGGTGAAAAATTCGATGTCGTCGGATCCACTCCAGTCTTTGGATTTCGATAATACACATCTAAACACATAACCACAGGTGTACAAATGTCGTAGGTACGCCTAGTTGGGCCGCTGTGGCAGTTGGAAGATGAGCCATGAAAAGGCTCCTAAATCCTGTCAATTTTTTTAGGTGAAAAATTCGATGTCGTCGGATCCACTCCAGTCTTTGGATTTCGATAATACACATCTAAACACATAACCACAGGTGTACAAAAGTCGTAGGTACGCCTAGTTGGGCCGCTGTGGCAGTTGGAAGATGAGCCATGAAAAGGCTCCTAAATCGTTACTATATTAATTTTTTCAATTTCTTTAGGTGAAAAATTCGATGTCGTCGGATCTACTCCAGTCATTGGATTTCGATAATACACATCTAAACACATAACCACAGGTGTACACAGGTCGTAGGTACGCCTAGTTGGGCCGCTGTGGCAGTTGGAAGATGAGCCATGAAAAGGCTCCTAAATAATTACTATACACTGTCAATTTTCTTAGGTGAAAAATTCGATGTCGTCGGATCCACTCCAGTCATTGGATTTCGATAATAGACATCTAAACAAATAACCACAGGTGTACACAGGTCGTAGGTACGCCTAGTTGGGCCGCTGTGGCGGTTGGAAGATGAGCCATGAAAAGGCTCCTAAATCCTTACTATACACTGTAAATTTTTTTAGGTGAACAATTCGATGTCGTCGGATCCACTCCAGTCTTTGGATTTCGATAATACACATCTAAACACATAACCACAGGTGTACAAATGTCGTAGGTACGCCTAGTTGGGCTGCTGTGGCAGTTGGAAGATGAGCCATGAAAAGGCTCCTAAATCCTTACTATACACTGTCAATTTTTTTAGGTGAAAAATTCGATGTCGGCGGATCCACTCCAGTCATTGGATTTCGATAATACACATCAAAACACATAACCACAGGTGTACACAGGTCGTAGGTACGCCTAGTTGGGCCGCTGTGGCAGTTGGAAGATGAGCCATGAAAAGGCTCCTAAATCCTTACTATACACTGTCAATTTTTTTAGGTGAAAAATTCGATGTCGTCGGATCCACTCCAGTCTTTGGATTTCGATAATACACATCTAAACACATAACCACAGGTGTACAAATGTCGTAGGTACTCCTAGTTGGGCTGCTGTGGCAGTTGGAAGATGAGCCATGAAAAGGCTCCTAAATCCTTACTATACACTGTCAATTTTTTTAGGTGAAAAATTCGATGTCGTCGGATCCACTCCAGTCATTGGATTTCGATAATACACATCTAAACACATAACCACAGGTGTACACAGGTCGTAGGTAGGCCTAGTTGGGCCGCTGTGGCAGTTGGAAGATGAGCCATGAAAAGGCTCCTAAATAATTACTATACACTGTCAATTTTTTTAGGTGAAAAATTCGATGTCGTCGGATCCACTCCAGTCTTTGGATTTCGATAATACACATCTAAACACATAACCACAGGTGTACAAATGTCGTAGGTACGCCTAGTTGGGCCGCTGTGGCAGTTGGAAGATGAGCCATGAAAAGGCGCCTAAATCCTTACTATACACTGTCAATTTTTTTAGGTGAAAAATTCGATGTCGTCGGATCCACTCCAGTCATTGGATTTCGATAATACACATCTAAACACATAACCACAGGTGTACACAGGTCGTAGGTACGCCTAGTTGGGCCGCTGTGGCATTTGGAAGATGAGCCATGAAAAGCCTATTAAATAATTACTATACACTGTCAATTTTTTTAGGTGAAAAATAAGATGTCGTCGGATCTACTCCAGTCTTTGGATTTCGATAATACACATCTAAACACATAACCACAGGTGTACACAGGTCGTAAGTACGCCTAGTTGGGCCGCTGTGGCAGTTGGAAGATGAGCCATGAAAAGGCTCCTAAATCCTTACCATCCACACCAGTCTTTGGATTTCGATAATACACATCTAAACACATAACCACAGGTGTACACAGGTCGTAGGTACGCCTAGTTGGACCGCTGTGGCAGTTGGAAGATGAGCCATGAAGAGGCTCCTAAATCCTTACTATACACTGTCAATTTTTTTAGGTGAAAAATTCGATGTCGTCGGATCCACTCCAGTCATTGGATTTCGATAATAGACATCTAAACGCATAACCACAGGTGTACACAGGTCGTAAGTACGCCTAGTTCGGCCGCTGTGGCAGTTGGAAGATGAGCCATGAAAAGGCTCCAAAATCCTTACTATACACTGTCAATTTTTTTAGGTGAAAAATTCGATGTCGTCGGATCCACTCCAGTCAATGGATTTCGATAATACACATCTAAACACATAACCACAGGTGTACACAGGTCGTATGTACGCCTAGTTGGGCCGCTGTGGCATTTGGAAGATGAGCCATGAAAAGGCTCCTAAATAATTACTGTACACTGTCAATTTTCTTAGGTGAAAAATTCGATGTCGTCGGATCCACTCCAGTCATTGGATTTCGATAATAGACATCTAAACACATAACCACAGGTGTACACAGACCGTAAGTACGCCTAGTTCGGCCGCTGTGGCAGTTGGAAGATGAGCCATGAAAAGGCTCCAAAATCTTTACTATACACTGTCAATTTTTTTAGGTGAAAAATTCGATGTCGTCGGATCCACTCCAGTCATTGGATTTCGATAATAGACATCTAAACACATAACCACAGGTGTACACTGGTCGTAAGTACGCCTAGTTCGGCCGCTGTGGCAGTTGGAAGATGAGCCATGAAAAGGCTCCAAAATCCTTACTATACACTGTCAATTTTTTTAGGTGAAAAGTTAGATGTCTCGGATCTACTCCAGTCTTTGGATTTCGATAATACACATTTAAACACATAACCACAGGTGTACACAGGTCGTAAGTACGCCTAGTTCGGCCGCTGTGGCAGTTGGAAGATGAGCCATGAAAAGGCTCCAAGATCCTTACTATACACTGTCAATTTTTTTAGGTAAAAATTCGATGTCGTCGGATCCACTCCAGTCATTGGATTTCGATAATACACATCAATACACATAACCACAGGTGTACACAGGTCGTAGGTACGCCTAGTTGGGCCGCTGTGGCAGTTGGAAGATGAGCCATGAAAAGGCTCCTAAATCCTTACTACACACTGTCAATTTTTTTAGGTGAAAAATTCGATGTCGTCGGATCCACTCCAGTCTTTGGATTTCGATAATACACATCTAAACACATAACCACAGGTGTACAAATGTCGTAGGTACGCCTAGTTGGGCCGCTGTGGCAGTTGGAAGATGAGCCATGAAAGGCTCCAAAATCCTTACTATACACTGTAAATTTTTTTAGGTGAAAAATTAGATGTCGTCGGATCTACTCCAGTCTTTGGATTTCGATAATACACATCTAAACACATAACCACAGGTGTACACAGGTCGTAAGTACGCCTAGTTCGGCCGCTGTGGCAGTTGGAAGATGAGCCATGAAAAGGCTCCAAGATCCTTACTATACACTGTCAATTTTCTTAGGTGAAAAATTCGATGTCGTCGGATCCACTCCAGTCATTGGATTTCGATAATAGACATCTAAACACATAACCACAGGTGTACACAGGTCGTAAGTACGCCTAGTTCGGCCGCTATGGCAGTTCGAAGATGAGCCATAAAAAGGCTCCTAAATCCTTACTATACACTGTCAATTTTTTTAGGTGAAAAATTCGATGTCGTCGGATCCACTCCAGTCAATGGATTTCGATAATACACATCTAAACACATAACCACAGGTGTACACAGGTCGTATGTACGCCTAGTTGGGCCGCTGTGGCATTTGGAAGATGAGCCATGAAAAGGCTCCTAAATAATTACTATACACTGTCAATTTTTTTAGGTGAAAAATTCGATGTCGTCGGATCCCCTCCAGTCTTTGGATTTCGATAATACACATCTAAACACATAACCACAGGTGTACAAATGTAGTAGGTATGCCTAGTTGGGCCGCTGTGGCAGTTGGAAGATGAGCCATGAAAAGGCTCCTAAATTCTTAATATACACTGTCAATTTTTTTAGGTGAAAAATTCGATGTCGTCGGATCCACTCCAGTCTTTGGATTTCGATAATACACATCTAAACACATAATCACAGGTGTACACAGGTCGTAGGTACGCCTAGTTGGGCCGCTGTGGCAGTTGGAAGATGAGCCATGAAAAGGCTCCTAAATAATTACTATACACTGTCAATTTTCTTAGGTGAAAAATTCGATGTCGTCGGATCCACTCCAGTCATTAGATTTCGATAATAGACATCTAAACACATAACCACAGGTGTACACAGGTCGTAAGTACGCCTAGTTCGGCCGCTGTGGCAGTTGGAAGATGAGCCATGAAAAGGCGCCTAAATCCTTACTATACACTGTCAATTTTTTTAGGTGAAAAATTCGATGTCGTCGGATCCACTCCAGTCATTGGATTTCGATAATACACATCTAAACACATAACCACAGGTGTACACAGGTCGTAAGTACTCCTAGTTGGGCCGCTGTGGCAGTTGGAAGATGAGCCATGAAAAGGCTCCTAAATCCTTACTATACACTGTCAATTTTTTTAGGTTGTTTCGGATTAGACGTAGTATTCTCTTGGAGATCATCGATGTTACATTCAGTGATTTGTGTTATATTTGCTTTTCGTTCATTTCTCTTATATATGGTTTCATTTAATTTTGCTCTCATTTAATTTTGCTCTCATTTCATCTCTTGCTCTCATATTCAAGCCATATTATTTAATTGTTATACACTCTCTCTATTTAAATCTTACTCAATTGTATTAACTGTTCGAATTCTGGGTGAGCGGCGGTGTCGAGCTTTCGATCTCAGGGTCTCTCGATCACTTGGATTCCACTCGTCACCCAGATAAGTACCAAATTGATTTATTTTGTACAAATAAAACATTGAACTTGATATTACACATTTTCGCTTCATTTTGTTTCGTTGGTTCTTTTCGTCGTTCATCGGTGTGATATCGTCGTTGGTTATTTCACATTCAAAAACATTTTGGTCCTTCGTTAGCCGGATAAATAAAGAATTTAAAAGACCTTTACGTATTATGTATGTATGTATGTTTCAAATATAATAAGTGCATGTAAATGGTAACTATTTTGACTGGTGAAACAAAACCACGTGAGTGAACTTTCATATTCGAGTGCTGTAGACTATTTTCTAGAACTTTCAAGTTTAATACGAAAAATTATTTAAATATCGGTTCCGTAGTGCCATCCTCTTTCGAACTCTAGAAAGTTATCTAATTTTCGTTAAGCGTTAGGCACACTCGGGTTATTTTTTTGTTTGCTTCGGACGAGGTATGAAGGCGTTGAAGCAAAAGCGCGGCACGGCAAAGGGAGGCTTAACGCGTGCGGTGGATTTTCTGGCAACCATAGATGGGTCTACAAGTCTGGAGATGCTTGAAATTCGATTATGCAGAGTGGTAGAAACATGGTCCGAATTTTCGCAGTTGCATTTTGAATGCTTGCAGCACGTGGAGGACCACGAAATCCAGGAATACGAACACGATTTTGCTACTTACGAAGCTAAGTATTTCGAAGCACATTCGGGTCTGAAAAAGGCCATACGTGAACGACAAAACCAGGAGGAAACGAATTCCGGTAATCCAGCCCTTGATCGGCTCGCAGATCAACACACCGCCCTGATGAACAAATTAGATTCCTCAACTACCACGTGTTCGGAAGTTAAGTTACCTCAAATTGTAATGCCGCCCTTCTCGGGCAACTACAAAGACTGGCCGTCATTTCGAGATCTGTTCATGGGTTCAATCGACAACAAGAACTTAACAGCTACACAGAAATTTCACTATTTAAAATCGTTTTTGCGCGATGAAGCGGCCAATGTGATAAAACACATTCCAATTTCAGATGCAAATTATCTTGAAGCTTGGGACAGATTGGAAAAACGATATGATCGGACAAATTTAATCGTACAGTCATTTATACAGAGCTTTCTTTCCTTACCGACTCTTAGTATCTCCAATGTGCAAACACTTCGCAAAATTACGGACGGAGCAGATGAAGTCATTCGCGGTCTGAACGCGCTCGGGAAAAATA
Organism: Eristalis pertinax; assembly: GCA_907269125.1. NCBI lineage: Eukaryota > Metazoa > Arthropoda > Insecta > Diptera > Syrphidae > Eristalis > Eristalis pertinax. The sequence continues at coordinate 28,051 of CAJSMF010000171.1, read as the reverse complement.
GTCGAGATCCATGGCTCATCTACCTATTGCTTACCAAGTTAGACAGTGAAACAAAACAAGCGTGGGCGGAGGAGGTGGGCTCTCGAGATGATAGTTCCGTACTCGACCTCGTTCAATTTCTTGAAATCAGGTGTGACGCATTAGAAACTTGCCAATCTCTTCATCGTTCGACTGCATCGCGTTCAAACCATTCGGGTCATATTCGAGCACATTTAGTGAAGGCCTCTGAAAACAATACCCGGTGTCCAATGTGCAAAAGCGATCATACTCTTTCCCAGTGTTCTCAATTTCTGTCTCTAGACATAGTATCGCGTCGGAATTTTGTGAAAACTCAGTCTTTGTGCTTTAATTGTCTTCGTGTTGGACATGCCTCTGTTAAGTGTAGATCTTCGTTTCGCTGTCGTGTGTGTAAATCGCGTCATCACACTCTTGTCCATCATGAGGATTTTCAAAACCGCTTGTCGTCGGGATTAACATCAACAAATTGCCAGCCTTCGTCATCCTCCACACCATCCGTATCATTACCATCTCTCGTTCCAGTTAATCGAAATCTCAAATCCAGTTTGACCACCCCATTGGTTAGCAACCATTCGCTTGAGTTTAGCATTCGCAAACAAGCAATCTTGCCAACAATCCTAGCTAAACTTCAAGACAATCGGGGGCAGTTTATTGAGTGTCGTGTTCTATTAGATACGGGCTCCCAGTCGTCTTTCATTACGGAATCATTCGCACAACGACTTGGGTTACCCCGAATTCATTCTCGTATTCCCGTAATGGGTCTATCCAATACCGAAGCTGGATATACCAAGGGATGTATGTCGATTCAACTTTTTTCGCGATGCAACTCAACACACTTATCGGTCGATGTATTCGTGCTAAGTAAATTAACCACCAAATTACCATCCCAAAGTTTTGACATTTCGAGATGGGAGCATATTCGTAATTTGGGATTGGCAGATCCACATTTCAATGCATCTAATTCAATCAACGTCCTGTTGGGAGCTGACAAGGTCTGGTCCATTTTGCGTCCTGAACAAGTCTTTGGAAAACAAGGAGAACCTATCGCTCAAAACACTTCATTCGGATGGGTAATTTCTGGGGAGTTAGTTGATGCGGATTGTGATCCTCCAAATATTTCTTCGTTCCATTCGACTCTAGATGTAGATGGTCTGTTGCAGCGGTTCTGGGAGTTAGAATATGTTCCTCCTCTCACGGCCCATGATAGTGTACATGACCCAGCTGAAGATCACTTTCAGAAGACATTCACTCGCGCTCCTGACGGGAAGTACGTCGTTGCTCTTCCATTCAAAACCCCGTCACCGCAGTTTAGAGATACGATGCACGCCGCGGTCTCGCGATTGTATTCAATGGAACGTCGGTTTCGAAATAATCCGGAATTAAGCAAACTCTATACACAATTTATGACAGAATACATTCAGCTCGGTCATATGGAGCCGATACCCAGTGGTGATCTACATACGGACTCTTCGCAACAATTTTATCTTCCTCATCACGCGGTGTTAAGATCAGAACGAACGTCGACAAAACTACGCGTCGTGTTTGATGGTTCCGTAAAGGATAGAAACGGGCAATCATTGAATAGTCAACTTCTAATCGGACCATCCATTCAGCGTAATTTGCTAGGGGTATGCTTAAGGTTTCGTCAACATCGGTTCGTGTTCACTGCCGACATTGTCAAAATGTTTCGACAGATATGGGTTCGTGCAGAAGATACAGACTACCAACGCATCGTGTGGCGTTCAAACCCTGGTGAAGAACTACAACACTTTCGTTTACGTACCGTGACGTATGGAACTGCATCGGCACCATTTCTCTCGGTTCGCGTATTGCAGCAGATCGCAAACGACTACCATGAAAAGTACCCAAACGCTGCTAAAATATTGCTCAACGACGTATACGTTGACGATATTATGACTGGTGCAAATTCGGTTGAAGTGCTTCTGAGTCTACAAACGGAATTAGTGTTGTTACTTTCAGAAGCCAAGCTACAGTTGCGGAAATGGAGTTCTAATTGCTGGACTCTTCTAACGAAACAACGTCCGGAAGATTGTGAGTACTCTTTTGTTGATCCCGAACGCTCCCAATCGTTTATTAGGGTATTGGGCATGTATTGGAATCCTGCCAAGGATGTGTATTCATTTCGAATTAATCTCCCTGAATCCTGTCCTGCTTTAACCAGAAGAACTTTGCTTTCGGAAATTGCTCGAATTTTCGATCCACTCGGTCTACTATCTCCATCAGTAATTTTATTTAAAATAATGTTTCAGCAGCTCTGGTCATATCAGGTGAAATTGGGATGGGATGATGCCTTACCATCTGAGTTCGCTGAAAAATGGATAAGTTATCGCCAACAACTCCCATCGTTTGAAAAGATCCAGGTATCGCGAAATGTGTTCTCGTCCGAGGAAAATATAGAGCTTCACGGCTTTTCGGATGCTTCCTCCGTAGCGTATGCAGCCGTTGTTTATGCGCGCTCGAAATCGGTTACAGGTGAAACAGTTGTCACTATAGTAGCGGCAAAAACCAAAGTCGCCCCATTGAAACCGATCTCCATTCCCCGGCTTGAACTCTGTGGTGCATTATTATTGACCCGGTTGATAAATCTCATTAAGTCGTCGGTCATTAACATAAACTTAAAGACTTTCGCGTGGTGTGACTCCGAAATTGTACTCCATTGGCTTTCGTCACCACCACGTCGCTGGACAACCTTTATCGCCAATCGTACTGCACTAATTTTAGAGACTTTACCCGGACATTGCTGGCGCTATATTCCGACCGAAAGTAACCCTGCTGATTGCGCGTCACGCGGAGTGCCTCCTTCGAATCTTCACAAACACGCGCTGTGGTGGACCGGTCCGACCTGGTTGACGTTATCAGAAGAACATTGGCCAAAACCGCGTCTCTCTAATAGATTGTTTCAACTGGAGGAGAGACCAATTAAGAAACACGTATTCACCGCGTCGGTTAGTGTTCATGTTCTTTATGAATTAGTCCACAAGATTTCGTCGTGGTATCGGTTGCAGAGAGTAGTTGCTTACTGTCTTCGCTTTCTGTCTAACTGTCGATGCAGAGCGGTCGATCGAACAACTCACGGGTTGAGGTATGCCGAAATCCGAACGTCTTGGGCCATCATCCTAAAATATGTGCAAGCCGAATCATTTGAAGACGATATTAAACATCTGCGTACTAAACACCAACTTCCTCCCAAATCCAAGCTGTTGAGATACTCAGCCTTCTTGGACATTGATGGACTACTCCGTATAGGCGGACGTATTAAGCACGCGAGCGTATCGTTCAACATCAAACACCCTATTATCTTGCCAAAAGCTAATCCGGTTTCAGCCCTAATCGTTTCAGATATCCATCAACGTTATATGCATGCTGGAGTGTCCGAGACATTCGCCTTCGTTCGACAACAATACTGGATCCTGGGGAGTCGCAACCTTATCCGTTCTATCATACACTCGTGCAAACCATGTTTCATGCAACGGAAATCGACAAGCGAACAACTCATGGGTGAATTACCTGCATACCGCATACAACCTAGTCGCCCTTTCACAAACACAGGTTGTGACTACGCTGGGCCACTGACCATTAAATTATCTCGCACTCGAAAGCCCATTCTATCGAAAGCTTACATAGCCCTCTTCATATGCATGTCAACCAAGGCGATACATCTGGAGGTAGTAAGCGATCTGACCACTGAAGCTTTCATCGCAGCATTACGTCGATTTGTGTCTCGTCGTGGCAAATGCTCGAACATATAAAGCGACAACGGCACAAATTTTCAAGGAGCGCGTAGGTGTTTGAACGAGATGCATAAGTTGGTTATGGAGCAAGCTCACAATGACCTCATCGCTTCTACATTAGCAAGAGACGGCATAACTTGGCATTTCATCCCTCCCGCCGCCCCACATTTTGGTGGGTTGTGGGAGGCTGGAGTCAAGGCAGTAAAGATGCATTTGCGTCGCGTTATTGGGAAGTCGTTGCTAACATTCGAGGACTTGCACACAGTGTTATGTCAAATTGAGGCCGTACTTAACTCACGTCCTTTATGTTCTATGTCCGACTGTGATTTAAACCCATTAACCCCAGCTCACTTTCTCGTAGGTGAACCTCTCACAGCAGTTCCTGAGCCAAACCTGTTGGACACTCCCCCGCACCGCTTGAGACATTGGAATCATCTTCAGAACATGGTACAGGGGTTCTGGAAGAGATGGCACAACGAATATCTCACAACTCTTCAAGAAAGACCGAAATGGCGAACACCGACAACAAGCTTTAAACCTGGGGACATAGTGGTTCTAAAGGAGCCAAATCTTCCGCCCACCAAATGGGTACTGGGTAAAATTGAAGATGTTAGCCCGGGATCAGATGGTCATGTGCGAGTTGCCAACGTTAGAACGATCGGTGGAACCTTCGTCCGTCCGATTTCTAAACTAGTACACCTCCCATCGTCCTGAAACTCGTTTCAGGGGGGCCGGGATGTTTCGGATTAGACGTAGTATTCTCTTGGAGATCATCGATGTTACATTCAGTGATTTGTGTTATATTTGCTTTTCGTTCATTTCTCTTATATATGGTTTCATTTAATTTTGCTCTCATTTAATTTTGCTCTCATTTCATCTCTTGCTCTCATATTCAAGCCATATTATTTAATTGTTATACACTCTCTCTATTTAATCTTACTCAATTGTATTAACTGTTCGAATTCTGGGTGAGCGGCGGTGTCGAGCTTTCGATCTCAGGGTCTCTCGATCACTTGGATTCCACTCGTCACCCAGATAAGTACCAAATTGATTTATTTTGTACAAATAAAACATTGAACTTGATATTACACATTTTCGCTTCATTTTGTTTCGTTGGTTCTTTTCGTCGTTCATCGGTGTGATATCGTCGTTGGTTATTTCACATTCAAAAACATAGGTGAAAAATTCGATGTCGTCGCATCCACTCCAGTCATTGGATTTCGATAATACACATCTAAACACATAACCACAGGTGTACACAGGTCGTAGGTACGCCTAGTTGGGCCGCTGTGGCATTTGGAAGATGAGCCATGAAAAGGCTCCTAAATAATTACTATACACTGTCAATTTTTTTAGGTGAAAAATAAGATGTCGTCGGATCTACTCCAGTCTTTGGATTTCGATAATACACATCTAAACACATAACCACAGGTGTACACAGGTCGTAGGTACGCCTAGTTGGGCCGCTGTGGCAGTTGGAAGATGAGCCATGAAGAGGCTCCTAAATCCTTACTATACACTGTCAATTTTTTTAGGTGAAAAATTAGATGTCGTCGGATCCACTCCAGTCATTGGATTTCGATAATAGACATCTAAACGCATAACCACAGGTGTACACAGGTCGTAAGTACGCCTAGTTCGGCCGCTGTGGCAGTTGGAAGATGAGCCATGAAAAGGCTCCTAAATCCTTACTATACACTGTCAATTTTTTTAGGTGAAAAATTCGATGTCGTCGGATCCACTCCAGTCTTTGGATTTCGATAATACACATCTAAACACATAACCACAGGTGTACACAGGTCGTAGGTACGCCTAGTTGGGCCGCTGTGGCAGTTGGAAGATGAGCCATGAAGAGGCTCCTAAATCCTTACTATACACTGTCAATTTTTTTAGGTGAAAAATTAGATGTCGTCGGATCCACTCCAGTCATTGGATTTCGATAATAGACATCTAAACGCATAACCACAGGTGTACACAGGTCGTAAGTACGCCTAGTTCGGCCGCTGTGGCAGTTGGAAGATGAGCCATGAAAAGGCTCCTAAATCCTTACTATACACAGTCAATTTTTTTAGGTGAAAAATTCGATGTCGTCGGATCCACTCCAGTCAATGGATTTCGATAATACACATCTAAACACATAACCACAGGTGTACACAGGTCGTATGTACGCCTAGTTGGGCCGCTGTGGCATTTGGAAGATGAGCCATGAAAAGGCTCCTAAATAATTACTATACACTGTCAATTTTCTTAGGTGAAAAATTCGATGTCGTCGGATCCACTCCAGTCATTGGATTTCGATAATAGACATCTAAACACATAACCACAGGTGTACACAGACCGTAAGTACGCCTAGTTCGGCCGCTGTGGCAGTTGGAAGATGAGCCATGAAAAGGCTCCAAAATCCTTACTATACACTGTCAATTTTTTTAGGTGAAAAATTAGATGTCGTCGGATTTACTCCAGTCTTTGGATTTCGATAATACACATCTAAACACATAACCACAGGTGTACACAGGTCGTAAGTACGCCTAGTTCGGCCGCTGTGGCAGTTGGAAGATGAGCCATGAAAAGGCTCCAAGATCCTTACTATACACTGTCAATTTTCTTAGGTGAAAAATTCGATGTCGTCGGATCCACTCCAGTCAATGGATTTCGATAATACACATCTAAACACATAACCACAGGTGTACACAGGTCGTATGTACGCCTAGTTGGGCCGCTGTGGCATTTGGAAGATGAGCCATGAAAAGGCTCCTAAATAATTACTATACACTGTCAATTTTTTTAGGTGAAAAATTCGATGTCGTCGGATCCCCTCCAGTCTTTGGATTTCGATAATACACATCTAAACACATAACCACAGGTGTACAAATGTCGTAGGTATGCCTAGTTGGGCCGCTGTGGCAGTTGGAAGATGAGCCATGAAAAGGCTCCTAAATTCTTACTATACACTGTCAATTTTTTTAGGTGAAAAATTCGATGTCGTCGGATCCACTCCAGTCTTTGGATTTCGATAATGCACATCTAAACACATAATCACAGGTGTACACAGGTCGTAGGTACGCCTAGTTGGGCCGCTGTGGCAGTTGGAAGATGAGCCATGAAAAGGCTCCTAAATAATTACTATACACTGTCAATTTTCTTAGGTGAAAAATTCGATGTCGTCGGATCCACTCCAGTCATTGGATTTCGATAATAGACATCTAAACACATAACCACAGGTGTACACAGGTCGTAAGTACGCCTAGTTCGGCCGCTGTGGCAGTTGGAAGATGAGCCATGAAAAGGCTCCAAAATCCTTACTATACACTGTCAATTTCTTTAGGTGAAAAATTAGATGTCGTCGGATCTACTCCAGTCTTTGGTTTCGATAATACACATCTAAACACATAACCACAGGTGTACACAGGTCGTAAGTACGCCTAGTTCGGCCGCTGTGGCAGTTGCAAGATGAGCCATGAAAAGGCTCCAAGATCCTTACTATACACTGTCAATTTTTTTAGGTGAAAAATTCGATGTCGTCGGATCCACTCCGGTCATTGGATTTCGATAATACACATCTAAACACATAACCACAGGTGTACACAGGTCGTAGGTACGCCTAGTTGGGCCGCTGTGGCAGTTGGAAGATGAGCCATGAAAAGGCTCCTAAATAATTACTATACACTGGCAATTTTCTTAGGTGAAAAATTCGATGTCGTCGGATCCACTCCAGTCTTTGGATTTCGATAATACACATCTAAACACATAACCACAGGTGTACAAATGTCGTAGGTACGCCTAGTTGGGCCGCTGTGGCAGTTGGAAGATGAGCCATGAAAAGGCTCCTAAATCCTTACTATACACTGTCAATTTTTTTAGGTGAAAAATTCGATGTCGTCGGATCCACTCCAGTCTTTGGATTTCGATAATACACATCTAAACACATAACCACAGGTGTACAAATGTCGTAGGTACGCCTAGTTGGGCCGCTGTGGCAGTTGGAAGATGAGCCATGAAAAGGCTCCTAAATCCTTACTATACACTGTCAATTTTTTTAGGTGAAAAATTCGATGTCGTCGGATCCACTCCAGTCTTTGGATTTCGATAATACACATCTAAACACATAACCACAGGTGTACAAAAGTCGTAGGTACGCCTAGTTGGGCCGCTGTGGCAGTTGGAAGATGAGCCATGAAAAGGCTCCTAAATCGTTACTATATTAATTTTTTCAATTTTTTTAGGTGAAAAATTCGATGTCGTCGGATCTACTCCAGTCATTGGATTTCGATAATACACATCTAAACACATAACCACAGGTGTACACAGGTCGTAGGTACGCCTAGTTGGGCCGCTGTGGCAGTTGGAAGATGAGCCATGAAAAGGCTCCTAAATAATTACTATACACTGTCAATTTTTTTATGTGAAAAATTCGATGTCGTCGGATCCACTCCAGTCTTTGGATTTCGATAATACACATCTAAACACATAACCACAGGTGTACAAATGTCGTAGGTACGCCTAGTTGGGCTGCTGTGGCAGTTGGAAGATGAGCCATGAAAAGGCTCCTAAATCCTTACTATACACTGTCAATTTTTTTAGGTGAAAAATTCGATGTCGTCGGATCCACTCCAGTCATTGGATTTCGATAATACACATCTAAACACATAACCACAGGTGTACACAGGTCGTAGGTACGCCTAGTTGGGCCGCTGTGGCAGTTGGAAGATGAGCCATGAAAAGGCTCCTAAATCCTTACTATACACTGTCATTTTTTTTAGGTGAAAAATTCGATGTCGTCGGATCCACTCCAGTCTTTGGATTTCGATAATACACATCTAAACACATAACCACAGGTGTACAAATGTCGTAGGTACGCCTAGTTGGGCTGCTGTGGCAGTTGGAAGATGAGCCATGAAAAGCCTCCTAAATCCTTACTATACACTGTCAATTTTTTTAGGTGAAAAATTCGATGTCGTCGGATCCACTCCAGTCATTGGATTTCGATAATACACATCTAAACACATAACCACAGGTGTACACAGGTCGTAGGTACGCCTAGTTGGGCCGCTGTGGCAGTTGGAAGATGAGCAATGAAAAGGCTCCTAAATAATTACTATACACTGTCAATTTTCTTAGGTAAAAAATTCGATGTCGTCGGATTCACTCCAGTCATTGGATTTCGATAATAGACATCTATACACATAACCACAGGTGTACACAGGTCGTAAGTACGCCTAGTTCGGCCGCTGTGGCAGTTGGAAGATGAGCCATGAAAAGGCTCCTAAATCCTTACTATACACTGTCAATTTTTTTAGGTGAAAAATTCGATGTCGTCGGATCCACTCCAGTCATTGGATTTCGATAATACACATCTAAACACATAACCACAGGTGTACACAGGTCGTAGGTAGGCCTAGTTGGGCCGCTGTGGCAGTTGGAAGATGAGCCATGAAAAGGCTCCTAAATAATTACTATACACTGTCAATTTTCTTAGGTGAAAAATTCGATGTCGTCGGATCCACTCCAGTCTTTGGATTTCGATAATACACATCTAAACACATAACCACAGGTGTACAAATGTCGTAGGTACGCCTAGTTGGGCCGCTGTGGCAGTTGGAAGATGAGCCATGAAGAGGCGCCTAAATCCTTACTATACACTGTCAATTTTTTTAGGTGAAAAATTCGATGTCGTCGGATCCACTCCAGTCATTGGATTTCGATAATACACATCTAAACACATAACCACAGGTGTACACAGGTCGTAGGTACGCCTAGTTGGGCCGCTGTGGCATTTGGAAGATGAGCCATGAAAAGGCTCCTAAATATTTACTATACACTGTCAATTTTTTTAGGTGAAAAATAAGATGTCGTCGGATCTACTCCAGTCTTTGGATTTCGATAATACACATCTAAACACATAACCACAGGTGTACACAGGTCGTAAGTACGCCTAGTTGGGCCGCTGTGGCAGTTGGAAGATGAGCCATGAAAAGGCTCCTAAATCCTTACTATACACTGTCAATTTTTTTAGGTGAAAAATTCGATGTCGTCGGATTCACTCCAGTCATTGGATTTCGATAATACACATCTAAACACATAACCACAGGTGTACACAGGTCGTAGGTACGCCTAGTTGGGCCGCTGTGGCAGTTGGAAGATGAGCAATGAAAAGGCTCCTAAATAATTACTATACACTGTCAATTTTCTTAGGTGAAAAATTCGATGTCGTCGGATTCACTCCAGTCATTGGATTTCGATAATAGACATCTATACACATAACCACAGGTGTACACAGGTCGTAAGTACGCCTAGTTCGGCCGCTGTGGCAGTTGGAAGATGAGCCATGAAAAGGCTCCTAAATCCTTACTATACACTGTCAATTTTTTTAGGTGAAAAATTCGATGTCGTCGGATCCACTCCAGTCATTGGATTTCGATAATACACATCTAAACACATAACCACAGGTGTACACAGGTCGTAGGTAGGCCTAGTTGGGCCGCTGTGGCAGTTGGAAGATGAGCCATGAAAAGGCTCCTAAATAATTACTATACACTGTCAATTTTCTTAGGTGAAAAATTCGATGTCGTCGGATCCACTCCAGTCTTTGGATTTCGATAATACACATCTAAACACATAACCACAGGTGTACAAATGTCGTAGGTACGCCTAGTTGGGCCGCTGTGGCAGTTGGAAGATGAGCCATGAAGAGGCGCCTAAATCCTTACTATACACTGTCAATTTTTTTAGGTGAAAAATTCGATGTCGTCGGATCCACTCCAGTCATTGGATTTCGATAATACACATCTAAACACATAACCACAGGTGTCCACAGGTCGTAGGTACGCCTAGTTGGGCCGCTGTGGCATTTGGAAGATGAGCCATGAAAAGGCTTCTAAATATTTACTATACACTGTCAATTTTTTTAGGTGAAAAATAAGATGTCGTCGGATCTACTCCAGTCTTTGGATTTCGATAATACACATCTAAACACATAACCACAGGTGTACACAGGTCGTAAGTACGCCTAGTTGGGCCGCTGTGGCAGTTGGAAGATGAGCCATGAAAAGGCTCCTAAATCCTTACTATACACTGTCAATTTTTTTGGGTGAAAAATTCGATGTCGTCGGATCCACTCCAGTCTTTGGATTTCGATAATACACATCTAAACACATAACCACAGGTGTACACAGGTCGTAGGTACGCCTAGTTGGGCCGCTGTGGCAGTTGGAAGATGAGCCATGAAAAGGCTCCTAAATCCTTACTATACACTGTCAATTTTTTTAGGTGAAAAATTCGATGTCGTCGGATCCACTCCAGTCATTGGATTTCGATAATAGACATCTAAACGCATAACCACAGGTGTACACAGGTCGTAAGTACGCCTAGTTCGGCCGCTGTGGCAGTTGGAAGATGAGCCATGAACAGGCTACAAAATCCTTACTATACACTGTCAATTTTTTTAGGTGAAAAATTCGATGTCGTCGGATCTACTCCAGTCTTTGGATTTCGATAATACACATCTAAACACATAACCACAGGTATACACAGGTCGTAAGTACGCCTAGTTCGGCCGCTGTGGCAGTTGGAAGATGAGCCATGAAAAGGCTCCTAAATCCTTACTATACACTGTCAATTTTTTTAGGTGAAAAATTCGATGTCGTCGTATCCACTCCAGCCTTTGGATTTCGATAATACACATCTAAACACATAACCACAGGTGTACACAGGTCGTAGGTACGCCTAGTTGGGCCGCTGTGGCATTTGGAAGATGAGCCATGAAAAGGCTCCTAAATATTTACTATACACTGTCAATTTTTTTAGGTGAAAAATAAGATGTCGTCGGATCTACTCCACTCTTTGGATTTCGATAATACACATCTAAACACATAACCACAGGTGTACACAGGTCGTAAGTACGCCTAGTTGGGCCGCTGTGGCAGTTGGAAGATGAGCCATGAAAAGGCTCCTAAATCCTTACTATACACTGTCAATTTTTTTGGGTGAAAAATTCGATGTCGTCGGATCCACTCCAGTCTTTGGATTTCGATAATACACATCTAAACAGATAACCACTGGTGTACACAGGTCGTAGGTACGCCTAGTTGGGCCGCTGTGGCAGTTGGAAGATGAGCCATGAAAAGGCTCCTAAATCCTTACTATACACTGTCAATTTTTTTAGGTGAAAAATTCGATGTCGTCGGATCCACTCCAGTCATTGGATTTCGATAATAGACATCTAAACGCATAACCACAGGTGTACACAGGTCGTAAGTACGCCTAGTTCGGCCGCTGTGGCAGTTGGAAGATGAGCCATGAAAAGGCTCCAAAATCCTTACTATACACTGTCAATTTTCTTAGGTGAAAAATTCGATGTCGTCGGGTCCATTCCAGTCATTGGATTTCGATAATACACATTTAAACACATAACCACAGGTGTACACAGGTCGTAGGTACGCCTAGTTGGGCCGCTGTGGCAGTTGGAAGATGAGCCATGAAAAGGCTCCTAAATCCTTACTATACACTGTCAATTTTTTTAGGTGAAAAATTCGATGTCGTCGGATCCACTCCAGTCATTGGATTTCGATAATAGACATCTAAACACATAACCACAGGTGTACACAGGTGGTAAGTACGCCTAGTTCGGCCGCTGTGGCAGTTGGAAGATGAGCCATGAAAAGGTATGGTATGGTCAAATTTGAGGATTTTCCTCGTTCATCTTGCAACTGCCATAGTGGCCCATTATGACCTACCTACGACTTCTGTACACCTCTGGTGATGTTTTCTCACGTATATCAATCGAATCAGACACAATGGAGAGCATTTGAAGACATCGAAATTTTCCACTAAAAATCATATAGCCGGTATGGTCAAATTTGAGGATTTTCCTCGTTCATCTTCCAACTGCCATAGTGGCCCATTATGACCTACCTACGACTTCTGTACACCTCTGGTGATGTTTTCTCACGTATATCAATCGATTCAGACACAATGGAGAGCATTTGAAGACATCGAAATTTTCCACTAAAAATCATATAGCCGGTATGGTCAAATTTGAGGATTTTCCTCGTTCATCTTCCAACTGCCATAGTGGCCCATTATGACCTACCTACGACTTCTGTACACCTCTGGTGATGTTTTCTCACGTATATCAATCGATTCAGACACAATGGAGAGCATTTGAAGACATCGAAATTTTACACTAAAAATCATATAGCCGGTATGGTCAAATTTGAGGATTTTCCTCGTTCATCTTCCAACTGCCATAGTGGCCCATTATGACCAACCTACGACTTCTGTACACCTCTGGTGATGTTTTCTCACGTATATCAATCGATTCAGACACAATGGAGAGCATTTGAAGACATCGAAATTTTCCAATAAAAATCATATAGCCGGTATGGTCAAATTTGAGGATTTTCCTCGTTCATCCTTCAACTGCCATAGTGGCCCATTATGACCTACCTACGACTTCTGTACACCTCTGGTGATGTTTTCTCACGTATATCAATCGATTCAGACACAATGGAGAGCATTTGAAGACATCGAAATTTTCCACTAAAAATCATATAGCCGGTATGGTCAAATTTGAGGATTTTCCTCGTTCATCTTTCAACTGCCATAGTGGCCCATTATGACCTACCTACGACTTCTGTACACCTCTGGTGATGTTTTCTCACGTATATCAATCGATTCAGACACAATGGAGAGCATTTGAAGACATCGAAATTTTCCACTAAAAATCATATAGCCGGTATGGTCAAATTTGAGGATTTTCCTCGTTCATCTTCCAACTGCCATAGTGGCCCATTATGACCTACATAGCCGGTATGGTCAAATTTGAGGATTTTCCTCGTTCATCTTTCAACTGCCATAGTGGCCCATTATGACCTACCTACGACTTCTGTACACCTTTGGTGATGTTTTCTCACGTATATCAATCGATTCAGACACAATGGAGAGCATTTGAAGACATCGAAATTTTCCACTAAAAATCATATAGCCGGTATGGTCAAATTTGAGGATTTTCCTCGTTCATCTTCCAACTGCCATAGTGGCCCATTATGACCTACCTACGACTTCTATACACCTCTGGTGATGTTTTCTCACGTATATCAATCGATTCAGACATAATGGAGAGCATTTGAAGACATCGAAATTATCCACTAAAAATCATATAGCCGGTATGGTCAAATTTGAGGATTTTCCTCGTTCATCTTCCAACTGCCATAGTGGCCCATTATGACCTACCTACGACTTCTGTACACCTCTGGTGATGTTTTCTCACGTATATCAATCGATTCAGACACAATGGAGAGCATTTGAAGACATCGAAATTTTCCACTAAAAATCATATAGCCGGTATGGTCAAATTTGAGGATTTTCCTCGTTCATCTTCCAACCGCCATAGTGGCCCATTACGACCTACCTACGACTTCTGTACACCTCTGGTGATGTTTTCTCACGTATATCAATCGATTCAGACACAATGGAGAGCATTTGAAGACATCGAAATTTTCCACTAAAAATCATATGGTCAAATTTGAGGATTTTCCTCGTTCATCTTCCAACTGCCATAGTGGCCCATTATGACCTACCTACGACTTCTGTACACCTCTGGTGATGTTTTCTCACGTATATCAATCGATTCAGACACAATGGAGAGCATTTGAAGACATCGAAATTTTCCACTAAAAATCATATAGCCGGTATGGTCAAATTTGAGGATTTTCCTCGTTCATCTTTCAACTGCCATAGTGGCCCATTATGACCTACCTACGACTTCTGTACACCTCTGGTGATGTTTTCTCACGTATATCAATCGATTCAGACACAATGGAGAGCATTTGAAGACATCGAAATTTTCCACTAAAAATCATATAGCCGGTATGGTCAAATTTGAGGATTTTCCTCGTTCATCTTCCAACTGCCATAGTGGCCCATTATGACCTACCTACGACTTCTGTACACCTCTGGTGATGTTTTCTCACGTATATCAATCGATTCAGACATAATGGAGAGCATTTGAAGACATCGAAATTATCCACTAAAAATCATATAGCCGGTATGGTCAAATTTGAGGATTTTCCTCGTTCATCTTCCAACTGCCATAGTGGCCCATTATGACCTACCTACGACTTCTGTACACCTCTGGTGATGTTTTCTCACGTATATCAATCGATTCAGACATAATGGAGAGCATTTGAAGACATCGAAATTATCCACTAAAAATCATATAGCCGGTATGGTCAAATTTGAGGATTTTCCTCGTTCATCTTCCAACTGCCATAGTGGCCCATTATGACCTACCTACGACTTCTGTACACCTCTGGTGATGTTTTCTCACGTATATCAATCGATTCAGACACAATGGAGAGCATTTGAAGACATCGAAATTTTCCACTAAAAATCATATAGCCGGATGGTCAAATTTGAGGATTTTCCTCGTTCATCTTCCAACTGCCACAGTGGCCCATTATGACCTACCTACGACTTCTGTACACCTCTGGTGATGTTTTCTCACGTATATCAATCGATTCAGATACAATGGAGAGCATTTGAAGACATCGAAATTTTCCACTAATTGTCAAATTTGAGGATTTTCCTCGTTCATCTTCCAACTGCCATAGTGGCCCATTATGACCTACCTACGACTTCTGTACACCTCTGGTGATGTTTTCTCACGTATATCAATCGATTCAGACACAATGGAGAGCATTTGAAGACATCGAAATTTTCCACTAAAAATCATATAGCCGGTATGGTCAAATTTGAGGATTTTCCTCGTTCATCTTCCACGTGCCATAGTGGCCCATTATGACCTACCTACGACTTCTGTACACCTCTGGTGATATTTTCTCACGTATATCAATCGATTCAGACACAATGGAGAGCATTTGAAGACATCGAAATTTTCCACTAAAAATCATATAGCCGGTATGGTCAAATTTGAGGATTTTCCTCGTTCATCTTCCAACTGCCATAGTGGCCCATTATGACCTACCTACGACTTCTGTACACCTCTGGTGATGTTTTCTCACGTATATCAATCGATTCAGACACAATGGAGAGCATTTGAAGACATCGAAATTTTCCACTAAAAATCATATAGCCGGTATGGTCAAATTTGAGGATTTTCCTCGTTCATCTTCCAACCGCCATAGTGGCCCATTACGACCTACCTACGACTTCTGTACACCTCTGGTGATGTTTTCTCACGTATATCAATCGATTCAGACACAATGGAGAGCATTTGAAGACATCGAAATTTTCCACTAAAAATCATATAGCCGGTATGGTCAAATTTGAGGATTTTCCTCGTTCATCTTCCAACTGCCATAGTGGCCCATTATGACCTACCTACGACTTCTGTACACCTCTGGTGATGTTTTCTCACGTATATCAATCGATTCAGACACAATGGAGAGCATTTGAAGACATCGAAATTTTCCACTAAAAATCATATGGTCAAATTTGAGGATTTTCCTCGTTCATCTTCCAACTGCCATAGTGGCCCATTATGACCTACCTACGACTTCTGTACACCTCTGGTGATGTTTTCTCACGTATATCAATCGATTCAGACACAATGGAGAGCATTTGAAGACATCGAAATTTTCCTCTAAAAATCATATAGCCGGTATGGTCAAATTTAAGGATTTTCCTCGTTCATCTTCCACGTGCCATAGTGGCCCATTATGACCTACCTACGACTTCTGTACACCTCTGGTGATATTTTCTCACGTATATCAATCGATTCAGACACAATGGAGAGCATTTGAAGACATCGAAATTTTCCACTAAAAATCATATAGCCGGTATGGTCAAATTTGAGGATTTTCCTCGTTCATCTTCCAACTGCCATAGTGGCCCATTATGACCTACCTACGACTTCTGTACACCTCTGGTGATGTTTTCTCACGTATATCAATCGATTCAGACACAATGGAGAGCATTTGAAGACATCGAAATTTTCCACTAAAAATCATATAGCCGGTATGGTCAAATTTGAGGATTTTCCTCGTTCATCTTCCAACTGCCATAGTGGCCCATTATGACCTACCTACGACTTCTGTACACCTCTGGTGATGTTTTCTCACGTATATCAATCGATTCAGACACAATGGAGAGCATTTGAAGACATCGAAATTTTCCACTAAAAATCATATGGTCAAGTTTGAGGATTTTCCTCGTTCATCTTCCAACTGCCATAGTGGCCCATTATGACCTACCTGCGACTTCTGTACACCTCTGGTGATGTTTTCTCACGTATATCAATCGATTCAGACACAATGGAGAGCATTTGAAGACATCGAAATTTTCCACTAAAAATCATATAGCCGGTATGGTCAAATTTAAGGATTTTCCTCGTTCATCTTCCAACCGCCATAGTGGCCCATTATGACCTACCTACGGCTTCTGTACACCTCTGGTGATGTTTTCTCACGTATATCAATCGATTCAGACACAATGGAGAGCATTTGAAGACATCGAAATTTTCCACTAAAAATCATATAGCCGGTATGGTCAAATTTGAGGATTTTCCTCGTTCATCTTCCAACTGCCATAGTGGCCCATTATGACCTACCTACGACTTCTGTACACCTCTGGTGATGTTTTCTCACGTATATCAATCGATTCAGACACAATGGAGAGCATTTGAAGACATCGAAATTTTCCACTAAAAATCATATAGCCGGTATGGTCAAATTTGAGGATTTTCCTCCTTCATCTTCCACGTGCCATAGTGGCCCATTATGACCTACCTACGACTTCTGTACACCTCTGGTGATGTTTTCTCACGTATATCAATCGATTCAGACACAATGGAGAGCATTTGAAGACATCGAAATTTTCCACTAAAAATCATATAGCCGGTATGGTCAAATTTGAGGATTTTCCTCGTTCATCTTCCAACTGCCATAATGGCCAATTATGACCTACCTACGACTTCTGTACACCTCTGGTGATGTTTTCTCACGTATATCAATCGATTCAGACACAATGGAGAGCATTTGAAGACATCGAAATTTTCCACTAAAAATCATATAGCCGGTATGGTCAAATTTGAGGATTTTCCTCGTTCATCTTCCAACTGCCACAGTGGCCCATTATGACCTACCTACGACTTCTGTACACCTCTGGTGATGTTTTCTCACGTATATCAATCGATTCAGACACAATGGAAAGCATTTGAAGACATCGAAATTTTCCACGGTATGGTCAAATTTGAGGATTTTCCTCGTTCATCTTCCAACTGCCACAGTGGCCCATTATGACCTACCTACGACTTCTGTACACCTCTGGTGATGTTTTCTCACGTATATCAATCGATTCAGACACAATGGAGAGCATTTGAAGACATCGAAATTTTCCACTAAAAATCATATAGCCGGTATGGTCAAATTTGAGGATTTTCCTCGTTCATCTTCCAACTGCCACAGTGGCCCATTATGACCTACCTACGACTTCTGTACACCTCTGGTGATGTTTTCTCACGTATATCAATCGATTCAGACACAATGGAGAGCATTTGAAGACATCGAAATTTTCCACTAAAAATCATATAGCCGGTATGGTCAAATTTAAGGATTTTCCTCGTTCATCTTCCAACTGCCATAGTGGCCCATTATGACCTACCTACGACTTCTGTACACCTCTGGTGATGTTTTCTCACGTATATCAATCGATTCAGACACAATGGAGAGCATTTGAAGACATCGAAATTTTCCACTAAAAATCATATAGCCGGTATGGTCCAATTTGAGGATTTTCCTCGTTCATCTTCCAACTGCCATAGTGGCCCATTATGACCTACCTACGACTTCTGTACACCTCTGGTGATGCTTTCTCACGTATATCAATCGATTCAGACACAATGGAGAGCATTTGAAGACATCGAAATTTTCCACTAATTGTCAAATTTGAGGATTCCCTCGTTCATCTTCCAACTGCCATAGTGGCCCATTATGACCTACCTACGACTTCTGTACACCTCTGGTGATGTTTTCTCACGTATATCAATCGATTCAGATACAATGGAGAGCATTTGAAGACATCGAAATTTTCCACTAAAATCATATAGCCGGTATGGTCAAATTTGAGGATTTTCCTCGTTCATCTTCCAACTGCCATAGTGGCCCATTATGACCTACCTACGACTTCTGTACACCTCTGGTGATGTTTTCTCACGTATATCAATCGATTCAGACACAATGGAGAGCATTTGAAGACATCGAAATTTTCCACTAAAAATCATATAGCCGGTATGGTCAAATTTGAGGATTTTCCTCGTTCATCTTCCAACTGCCATAGTGGCCCATTATGACCCACCTACGACTTCTGTACACCTCTGGTGATGTTTTCTCACGTATATCAATCGATTCAGACACAATGGAGAGCATTTGAAGACATCGAAATTTTCCACTAATAATCATATAGCCGGTATGGTCAAATTTGAGGATTTTCCTCGTTCATCTTCCAACTGCCATAGTGGCCCATTATGACCTAGCTACAACTTCTGTACACCTCTGGTGATGTTTTCTCACGTATAGCAATCGATTCAGACACAATGGAGAGCATTTGAAGACATCGAAATTTTCCACTAAAAATCATATAGCCGGTATGGTCAAATTTGAGGATTTTCCTCGTTCATCTTCCAACTGCCATAGTGGCCCATTATGACCTACCTAAGACTTCTGTACACCTCTGGTGATGTTTTCTCACGTATATCAATCGATTCAGACACAATGGAGAGCATTTGAAGACATCGAAATTTTCCACTAAAAATCATATAGCCGGTATGGTCAAATTTGAGGATTTTCCTCGTTCATCTTCCAACTGCCACAGTGGCCCATTATGACCTACCTACGACTTCTGTACACCTCTGGTGATGTTTTCTCACGTATATCAATCGATTCAGACACAATGGAGAGCATTTGAAGACATCGAAATTTTCCACTAAAAATCATATAGCCGGTATGGTCAAATTTGAGGATTTTCCTCGTTCATCTTCCAACTGCCATAGTGGCCCATTATGACCTACCTACGACTTCTGTACACCTCTGGTGATGTTTTCTCACGTATATCAATCGATTCAGACACAATGGAGAGCATTTGAAGACATCGAAATTTTCCACTAAAAATCATATAGCCGGTATGGTCAAATTTGAGGATTTTCCTCGTTCATCTTCCAACTGCCATAGTGGCCCATTATGACCTACCTACGACTTCTGTACACCTCTGGTGATGTTTTCTCACGTATATCAATCGATTCAGACACAATGGAGAGCATTTGAAGACATCGGAGTTTTCCACTAAAAATCATATAGCCGGTATGGTCAAATTTGAGGATTTTCCTCGTTCATCTTCCAACTGCCACAGTGGCCCATTATGACCTACCTACGACTTCTGTACACCTCTGGTGATGTTTTCTCACGTATATCAATCGATTCAGACACAATGGAGAGCATTTGAAGACATTGAAATTTTTCACTAAAAATCATATAGCCGGTATGGTCAAATTTGAGGATTTTCCTCGTTCATCTTCCAAAAGCCATAGTCTCCCATTATGACTTCTGTACAGCTCTGGTGATGTTTTCTCACGTATATCAATCGATTCAGACACAATGGAGAGCATTTGAAGACATCGAAATTTTCCACTAAAAATCATATAGCCGGTATGGTCAAATTTGAGGATTTTCCTCGTTCATCTTCCAACTGCCATAGTGGCCCATTATGACCTACCTACGACTTCTGTACACCTCTGGTGATGTTTTCTCACGTATATCAATCGATTCAGACACAATGGAGAGCATTTGAAGACATCGAAATTTTCCACTAAAAATCATATAGCCGGTATGGTCAAATTTGAGGATTTTCCTCGTTCATCTTCCAACTGCCATAGTGGCCCATTATGACCTACCTACGACTTCTGTACACCTCTGGTGATGTTTTCTCACGTATATCAATCGATTCAGACACAATGGAGAGCATTTGAAGACATCGGAGTTTTCCACTAAAAATCATATAGCCGGTATGGTCAAATTTGAGGATTTTCCTCGTTCATCTTCCAACTGCCACAGTGGCCCATTATGACCTACCTACGACTTCTGTACACCTCTGGTGATGTTTTCTCACGTATATCAATCGATTCAAAATCATATAGCCGGTATGGTCAAATTTGAGGATTTTCCTCGTTCATCTTCCAACTGCCATAGTGGCCCATTATGACCTACCTACGACTTCTGTACACCTCTGGGGATGTTTTCTCACGTATAGCAATCGATTCAGACACAATGGAGAGCATTTGAAGACATCGAAATTTTCCACTAAAAATCATATAGCCGGTATGGTCAAATTTGAGGATTTTCCTCGTTCATCTTCCAACTGCCATAGTGGCCCATTATGACCTACCTACGACTTCTGTACACCTCTGGTGATGTTTTCTCACGTATATCAATCGATTCAGACACAATTTAGAGCTAAAAATCATATAGCCAATGGAGAGCCATAATCATATAGAGAGCATTTGAAGATATCGAAATTTTGCACTAAAATTCATATAGCCGGTATGGTCAAATTTGAGGATTTTCCTCGTTCATCTTCCAACTGCCATAGTGGCCCATTATGACCTACCTACGACTTCTGTACACCTCTGGTGATGTTTTCTCACGTATATCAATCGATTCAGACACAATGGAGAGCATTTGAAGACATCGAAATTTTACACTAAAAATCATATAGCCGGTATGGTCAAATTTGAGGATTTTCCTCGTTCATCTTCCAACTGCCATAGTGGCCCATTATGACCTGCCTACGACTTCTGTACACCTCTGGTGATGTTTTCTTACTTATATCAATCGATTCAGACACAATGGAGAGCATTTGAAGACATCGAAATTTTCCACTAAAAATCATATAGCCGGTATGGTCAAATTTGAGGATTTGCCTCGTTCATCTTCCAACTGCCATAGTTTCCCGTTATGACCTACCTACGACTTCTGTACACCTCTGGTGATGTTTTCTCACGTATATCAATCGATTCAGACACAATGGAGAGCATGTGAAGACATCGAAATTTTCCACTAAAAATCATATAGCCGGTATGGTCAAATTTGAGGATTTTCCTCGTTCATCTTCCAACTGCCATAGTGGCCCGTTATGACCTACCTACGACTTCTGTACACCTCTGGTGATGTTTTCTCACGTATATCAATCGATTCAGACACAATGGAGAGCATTTGAAGACATCGAAATTTGCCACTAAAAATCATATAACCGGTATGGTCAAATTTGACGATTTTCCTCGTTCATCTTCCAACTGCCATAGTGGCCCATTATGACCTACCTACGACTTCTGTACACCTCTGGTGATGTTTTCTCACGTATATCAATCGATTCAGACACAATGGAGAGCATTTGAAGACATCAAAATTTTCCACTAAAAATCATATAGCCGGTATGGTCAAATTTGAGGATTTTCCTCGTTCATCTTCCAACTGCCATAGTGGCCCATTATGACCTACCTACGACTTCTGTACACCTCTGGTGATGTTTTCTCACGTATATCAATCGATTCAGACACAATGGAGAGCATTTGAAGACATCGAAATTTTCCACTAAAAATCATATAGCCGGTATGGTCAAATTTGAGGATTTTCCTCGTTCATCTTCCAACTGCCATAGTGGCCCATTATGACCTACCTACGACTTCTGTACACCTCTGGTGATGTTTTCTCACGTATATCAATCGATTCAGACACAATGGAGAGCATTTGAAGACATCGAAATTTTCCACTAAAAATCATATAGCCGGTATGGTCAAATTTGAGGATTTTCCTCGTTCATCTTCCAACTGCCACAGTGGCCCGTTATGACCTACCTACGACTTCTGTACACCTCTGGTGATGTTTTCTCACGTATATCAATCGATTCAGACACAATGGAGAGCATTTGAAGACATCGAAATTTTCCACTAACAATCATATAGCCGGTATGGTCAAATTTGAGGATTTTCCTCGTTCATCTTCCAACTGCCATAGTGGCCCATTATGACCTACCTACGACTTCTGTACACCCCTGGTGATGTTTTCTCACGTATATCAATCGATTCAGACACAATGGAGAGCATTTGAAGACATCGAAATTTTCCACTAAAAATCATATAGCTGGTATGGTCAAATTTGAGGATTTTCCTTGTTCATCTTCCAACTGCCATAGTGGCCCATTATGACCTACCTACGACTTCTGTACACCTCTGGTGATGTTTTCTCACGTATATCAATCGGTTCAGACACAATGGAGAGCATTTGAAGACATCGAAATTTTCCACTAAAAATCATATAGCCGGTATGGTCAAATTTGAGGATTTTCCTCGTTCATCTTCCAACTGCCATAGTGGCCCATTATGACCTACCTACGACTTCTGTACACCTCTGGTGATGTTTTCTCACGTATATCAATCGATTCAGACACAATGGAGAGCATTTGAAGACATCGAAATTTTCCACTAAAAATCATATAGCCGGTATGGTCAAATTTGAGGATTTTCCTCGTTCATCTTCCAACTGTCACAGTGGCCCGTTATGACCTACCTACGACTTCTGTACACCTCTGGTGATGTTTTCTCACGTATATCAATCGATTCAGACACAATGGAGAGCATTTGAAGACATCGAAATTTTCCACTAACAATCATATAGCCGGTATGGTCAAATTTGAGGATTTTCCTCGTTCATCTTCCAACTGCCATAGTGGCCCATTATGACCTACCTACGACTTCTGTACACCTCTGGTGATGTTTTCTCACGTATATCAACCGATTCAAAATCATATAGCCGGTATGGTCAAATTTGAGGATTTTCCTCGTTCATCTTCCAACTGCCATAGTGGCCCATTATGACCTACCTACGACTTCTGTACACCCCTGGTGATGTTTTCTCACGTATATCAATCGATTCAGACACAATGGAGAGCATTTGAAGACATCGAAATTTTCCACTAAAAATCATATAACCGGTATGGTCAAATTTGAGGATTTTCCTCGTTCATCTTCCAACTGCCATAGTGGCCCATTATGACCTACCTACGACTTCTGTACACCTCTGGTGATGTTTTCTCACGTATATCAATCGATTCAAAATCATATAGCCGGTATGGTCAAATTTGAGGATTTTCCCCGTTCATCTTCCAACTGCCATAGTGGCCCATTATGACCTACCTACGACTTCTGTACACCCCTGGTGATGTTTTCTCACGTATATCAATCGATTCAGACACAATGGAGAGCATTTGAAGACATCGAAATTTTCCACTAAAAATCATATAGCTGGTATGGTCAAATTTGAGGATTTTCCTTGTTCATCTTCCAACTGCCATAGTGGCCCATTATGACCTACCTACGACTTCTGTACACCCCTGGTGATGTTTTCTCACGTATATCGATCGGTTCAGACACAATGGAGAGCATTTGAAGACATCGGAATTTTCCACTAAAAATCATATAGCCGGTATGGTCAAATTTGAGGATTTTCCTCGTTCATCTTCCAACTGCCATAGTGGCCCATTATGACCTACCTACGACTTCTGTACACCTCTGGTGATGTTTTCTCACGTATATCAATCGATTCAGACACAATGGAGAGCATTTGAAGACATCGAAATTTTCCACTAAAAATCATATAGCCGGTATGGTCAAATTTGAGGATTTTCCTCGTTCATCTTCCAACTGCCATAGTGGCCCATTATGACCTACCTACGACTTCTGTACACCTCTGGTGATGTTTTCTCACGTATATCAATCGATTCAGACACAATGGAGAGCATTTGAAGACATCGAAATTTGCCACTAAAAATCATATAACCGGTATGGTCAAATTTGAGGATTTTCCTCGTTCATCTTCCAACTGCCATAGTGGCCCATTATGACCTACCTACGACTTCTGTACACCTCTGGTGATGTTTTCTCACGTATATCAACCGATTCAAAATCATATAGCCGGTATGGTCAAATTTGAGGATTTTCCCCGTTCATCTTCCAACTGCCATAGTGGCCCATTATGACCTACCTACGACTTCTGTACACCCCTGGTGATGTTTTCTCACGTATATCAATCGATTCAGACACAATGGAGAGCATTTGAAGACATCGAAATTTTCCACTAAAAATCATATAGCTGGTATGGTCAAATTTGAGGATTTTCCTTGTTCATCTTCCAACTGCCATAGTGGCCCATTATGACCTACCTACGACTTCTGTACACCCCTGGTGATGTTTTCTCACGTATATCGATCGGTTCAGACACAATGGAGAGCATTTGAAGACATCGGAATTTTCCACTAAAAATCATATAGCCGGTATGGTCAAATTTGAGGATTTTCCTCGTTCATCTTCCAACTGCCATAGTGGCCCATTATGACCTACCTACGACTTCTGTACACCTCTGGTGATGTTTTCTCACGTATATCAATCGATTCAGACACAATGGAGAGCATTTGAAGACATCGAAATTTTCCACTAAAAATCATATAGCCGGTATGGTCAAATTTGAGGATTTTCCTCGTTCATCTTCCAACTGCCACAGTGGCCCGTTATGACCTACCTACGGCTTCTGTACACCTCTGGTGATGTTTTCTCACGTATATCAATCGATTCAGACACAATGGAGAGCATTTGAAGACATCGAAATTTTCCACTAACAATCATATAGCCGGTATGGTCAAATTTGAGGATTTTCCTCGTTCATCTTCCAACTGCCATAGTGGCCCATTATGACATACCTACGACTTCTGTACACCTCTGGTGATGTTTTCTCACGTATATCAACCGATTCAAAATCATATAGCCGGTATGGTCAAATTTGAGGATTTTCCCCGTTCATCTTCCAACTGCCATAGTGGCCCATTATGACCTACCTACGACTTCTGTACACCCCTGGTGATGTTTTCTCACGTATATCAATCGATTCAGACACAATGGAGAGCATTTGAAGACATCGAAATTTTCCACTAAAAATCATATAGCTGGTATGGTCAAATTTGAGGATTTTCCTTGTTCATCTTCCAACTGCCATAGTGGCCCATTATGACCTACCTACGACTTCTGTACACCTCTGGTGATGTTTTCTCACGTATATCAATCGGTTCAGACACAATGGAGAGCATTTGAAGACATCGAAATTTTCCACTAAAAATCATATAGCCGGTATGGTCAAATTTGAGGATTTTCCTCGTTCATCTTCCAACTGCCATAGTGGCCCATTATGACCTACCTACGACTTCTGTACACCTCTGGTGATGTTTTCTCACGTATATCAATCGATTCAGACACAATGGAGAGCATTTGAAGACATCGAAATTTTCCACTAAAAATCATATAGCCGGTATGGTCAAATTTGAGGATTTTCCTCGTTCATCTTCCAACTGCCATAGTGGCCCATTATGACCTACCTACGACTTCTGTACACCTCTGGTGATGTTTTCTCATGTATATCAATCGATTCAGACACAATGGAGAGCATTTGAAGACATCGAAATTTGCCACTAAAAATCATATAACCGGTATGGTCAAATTTGAGGATTTTCCTCGTTCATCTTCCAACTGCCATAGTGGCCCATTATGACCTACCTACGACTTCTGTACACCTCTGGTGATGTTTTCTCACGTATATCAATCGATTCAGACACAATGGAGAGCATTTGAAGACATCGAAATTTAAATTTACTAAAAATCATATAGCCGGTATGGTCAAATTTGAGGATTTTCCTCGTTCATCTTCCAGCTGCCATAGTGGCCCATTATGACCTACCTACGACTTCTGTACACCCCTGGTGATGTTTTCTCACGTATATCAATCGATTCAGACACAATGGAGAGCATTTGAAGACATCGAAATTTTCCACTAAAAATCATATAGCTGGTATGGTCAAATTTGAGGATTTTCCTTGTTCATCTTCCAACTGCCATAGTGGCCCATTATGACCTACCTACGACTTCTGTACACCTCTGGTGATGTTTTCTCACGTATATCAATCGGTTCAGACACAATGGAGAGCATTTGAAGACATCGAAATTTTCCACTAAAAATCATATAGCCGGTATGGTCAAATTTGAGGATTTTCCTCGTTCATCTTCCAACTGCCATAGTGGCCCATTATGACCTACCTACGACTTCTGTACACCTCTGGTGATGTTTTCTCACGTATATCAATCGATTCAGACACAATGGAGAGCATTTGAAGACATCAAAATTTTCCACTAAAAATCATATAGCCGGTATGGTAAAATTTGAGGATTTTCCTCGTTCATCTTCCAACTGCCATAGTGGCCCATTATGACCTACCTACGACTTCTGTACACCTCTGATGATGTTTTCTCACGTATATCAATCGATTCAGACACAATGGAGAGCTAAAAATCATATAGCCAATGGAGAGCCATAATCATATAGAGAGCATTTGAAGACATCGAAATTTTCCACTAAAAATCATATAGCCGGTATGGTCAAATTTGAGGATTTTCCTCGTTCATCTTCCAACTGCCATAGTGGCCCATTATGACCTACCTACGACTTCTGTACACCTCTGGTGATGTTTTCTCACGTATATCAATCGATTCAGACACAATGGAGAGCATTTGAAGACATCGAAATTTTCCACTAATTGTCAAATTTGAGGATTTTCCTCGTTCATCTTCCAACTGCCTTAGTGGCCCATTATGACCTACCTACGACTTCTGTACACCTCTGGTGATGTTTTCTCACGTATATCAATCGATTCAGACACAATGGAGAGCATTTGAAGACATCGAAATTTTCCACTAAAAATCATATAGCCGGATGGTCAAATTTGAGGATTTTCCTCGTTCATCTTCCAACTGCCACAGTGGCCCATTATGACCTACCTACGACTTCTGTACACCTCGGGTGATGTTTTCTCACGTATATCAATCGATTCAGACACAATGGAGAGCATTTGAAGACATCGAAATTTTCCACTAAAAATCATATAGCCGGTATGGTCAAATTTGAGGATTTTCCTCGTTCATCTTCCAACTGCCACAGTGGCCCATTATGACCTACCTACAACTTCTGTACACCTCTGGTGATGTTTTCTCACGTATATCAATCGATTCAGACACAATGGAGAGCATTTGAAGACATCGAAATTTTCCACTAAAAATCATATAGCCGGTATGGTCAAATTTGAGGATTTTCCTCGTTCATCTTCCAACTGCCACAGTGGCCCATTATGACCTACCTACGACTTCTGTACACCTCTGGTGATGTTTTCTCACGTATATC